>DWQX01000175.1:0-56411 GCA_018245475.1 Pharmacophagus antenor | reverse complement strand
CATATATATATTATATATTAGATGTAAATATTATAAGAAAACTGCAAAATTAAACTAAACCTGAAATATTATACTTATAATTCCATTACTCAATACGAGCAGCTATTACAACTCCCACCGCAGGCAGAACCTACAAGTTGCCGGTAGAACAACACTCCACAGCGGAAGCATTCGCAAACCCCCTTTTAGCGCCAACGGCTGACACAAAAGCGCCTCATCAAACGTCCATCTCCGTACTACGCCTTCGCTGCCTCTTTTTGCTGAACGGGCGTCGGACGCAAAAAGACTGTGAGCGTGTGCTGACCCGATCATTAAATAGATTGATGGTACCTGGGCGCAAGGCACGGGCGATAAATAGTGGCGATTCGGGTAATCCTGCCGGCGGGCGGCTGGCTGCCGATGGGCGGCATCCATTCTCTTTATTGCTCCGTGCTTTATAGCAGGCCAGGCGTCCCCGCCTTGATGCCTACGACGTAGCGCCTAACATATTGGCTGCGTTACTCGACACACGCTGAGGGAGTGCGCTCACATTCGAATTACGAACGAAATTGCCGGGTTTTTTTTTAATTTTTGCATTTCGCTAGTATAACTTTTTTTAATGATTATGTGCTAAACTTCACTTCGATTTCACGAAGTGACAATGACGCCGTAGATAGTGGAGCGTGTTCGTCAAAAATGCATTTAGCTCTCACGTGTATAGGTACATATTGATTATTATTCATACCATAACATGTAGGTATAACGTATAAAATGTACGAAACATAATGTATATGTAAAATGTAACTATGTCTGATCAGATCGAAATGGATTCCGTTAAATGTTATAGTAGGAAACGAAGTAGAGTGAAGTGAACATATTATGAAACTATGATTCTAAAATTAATAATAATTTTTACTTACTATATCCAAAAAAATTGTAAAAACTTATTGACAACCAGTATCTTAATAGTGCATTATTAAACTGAGTCAAGCGATTTCTTATTAATTAATGTTGTACTTAACTACCTATAATTATTGTTAATAAATGAATGCAATCTCGTAATACTAAACACTGTAATGTGTACGTTTCAATCTCTTAATCTATATTTTGAGTTTGCGTTTGAACTCTTAACAAATTTGAGTAGTTGAGATGACATTATGCAACGAAATTTTTATAACTTTTTTAAAAGTCTTAATGAGTTATCATAATGATTGATTCACATGAAATGCCCACCTTTAACACTAAACAAAAGAAAGTTTGAGTCATGAATGACAAACGATAATCGATTAATGCGAATAATTAATCAAAGCCCCACAACATCCGCAACGTTCAAGATCAAAATTCACATTTAACGTTTCTAATCAATTAAGGGTGCCCCGGCTGACAAAAAGTTTATCTATTTTATGGTTTTCAGCAAAAAATGTGGCGTCAGCGAGCGAAACAATGGCAAATTAGCGATGACTGTTAAAAATGACATTCGAATTGGCCGGACCCGTAATAAATGTACAGGGCGGCGGCCGGCGACGCGCCGTCGGGCCCTCGATATTAATACCGCACTAAAATATACCGCCGCTCGCATATATTTGCCACGCTTCGTTCATAAATCGATGAAAATCTTTCGAATACCGATTCGAATTATAAACGCGCGCGTAACATTCGAAGTATGCGCATTTCGAATTTATCATTTCTTAGCTTTCACGGAGAAACTTGTTTGAGAATATCTGTTACGATATTTATTCAATGAAAACTAAAATTTAAACGTAATGTTAATTTTTTTTTATTCATACGTCCAACGTTTCTAATTTACTGCTTTCGGGAAAGCTATTCAGATGTCATATACCTTAAATATGAATACATTTCATAAAATATTTTTTTTTGTTATTTAACTAACCATGTAATAGCTTCTAAATGTTAAATTATACAGCAATAAGTATTTTATGCAAAAAACTTACCTCAAGAATTCAAAATACTGGCCGCATAATTAATGACCATAACACAATAGCTAGTTGTTTTTTCTGTGCAACAGATAACGAAATGCAGACATCAGGATCGTGTCGCCTTATGGATGTCTGCTGTCAACTCTCGTGTATTGAGGTATTATTTTTAGATTATATTTATGTGGCTTTAATGAAGAAACTTTTTCAAAGCAGACAAAAAAATATTTTCCTACTACTCCAAAAATGTATCGTTAAGAAATTTTCATATTGTGTTTTTTTTATTAAAACTCAAATTCCACTGTTGATCTATCCCTGTATAGTATTAAAAATTAAAAACCGATTTAATTGACACAATTCAATAATTTCCTGTTATAACTATAAATAATATAAATAATTGTATGATTGTTTCCGCCACATTCACATAATAAAAATCGACTAAATGAAATAATTGAAATAACCATTCAAAATAGGGAAATGAAATTTTTCCTTTTATTTCTAGGATTGTTCATTTAATTAGGTATGTTTAAATAGCAATTAGTGATCCAGCATACTTTCTTTTCTTCTGACATTTAGCTATGTAACAAATAATATATGTCATACATTATTTTATAAGAAAAAAGTCTATGACTGGTTCGATATACATGCAGATTGATAAGAAAAAAAATAACTAAAATTTTCCTATAAATCTTTTACAAAAAGTAAAATCAATACGCTAAAACCATTAGAAAGAAAAAGCGAAAAATCGTACAGTACAAAAACCGGCGGACTAACGGCGCAAAACATGCATGTGGGTATCAAACTGGGCGCGTTTTTTTTTCGTTTCCATAAAAATGGCGATCGCGGTCAAAACAGTCGATACGGGTGCAAGTTTCAAAAGCCAGCACTAGCGTACATATTTTATAAGTTCGCTTCGATTGTTCCGCGGTGGGGTTTTTTTTCCATATCATGGCCTGCCAGTAGCCGATGCGTACATCCACACATGGTAGGAATTTTACCACGTTTTTTTTTAATCCACAGCCGACAGGATTGTTTGTTAGAGGGAAGTGGTAGAAATGTAATAAGAATACGACATTGCGGATCATTGAAGAGCTTTGTTATTCTTTTGTAACTCCAATTGGTGAGTTAAATTTTTAATGTAGTACTTTTTAGCAACGAAATATAACTTTAATTTATAGTTAAGGCTTTCAAAGTAGATTCTCATATTTCATTAAACATCAGTTGTTCATTCTCATTAATTTTGTTACAACATATTTCTTTAATTAACCAACTATGCCAAATTTATAAAATTCTAAGTCTTGTCAGATACACTAGCTGACTAAGTGACCTGTATATCATTACCTTTGAAAGGGGCGGGAGGGGGATAAAACTTTTCTCTAAAAAATACCATACTTTAACAAGCAGGCGGGTGTTGTCTAGTTATTATTATATTTAAGAAAATCATAAGTGCAAATAAAACGCAAAGAATTAACCACATTTTCATGACACTGCGGTTTTAGTTTAATATTATGAAAACAGAGTAGCCGTTTACATTCCATATTTGGGCATAAAAAAGCAGTCTTTTGTTCTTACTTATCACAAAATTATTGAACAGTTAATACAATTAACGATTATGAGATGCAAGCGCGGAACAGACTAAAGATGTATAGAAATCGAGAGCTTATTTAAATTAAACCATATTTTATAGTGACACGCCTTTACCATAAGTTATTAAGAAAAAATTAAAAACAATAGTAGAAAAAGAAATGCATTGCTGCTCCCAAAACAAAAAGTAGTGGCCGCACATTTTGTTGTTACAATCGTAAGCGTAAACGTCCACTGTTTAGACCTGGGCACCGCGAAGTCGACTTTAAGATTACTTTTGAGAAGAAAATATGTTGCTACTTTTGAAAACTCATCTCTTCGTTTTTGTTATTGGGGGAGGGGGGAGGGGAAGTCAGAGTTATGTGGGATTTTTACGCACTAAAGCCCCTTTGGTGGTCGACCAGAGCGTTTTGGAGAAGTCGCGGAATCTCCATTGGGAATATAACCGGGCCCCTCCTATTCTACGCTATGATGATAGCGTATCCCGGAGCCCATGCGATGCGGATTCCAGAATCCTCACGTGTTTTATCACAATAGCTAAGGACCACGTCCAGCCATCGTCCGCCTCTGAGCCGTTGAAGTGATGATAAGGACCCCCATCCTTACTACCCACGACGCCAAAGGTCCTTTTATGGTAAGGTCACACCGTTTAACGGAGAACCGTGATGGAACACCTTTTAACGGAGGACCGTGATGAAGCACGTTAGCGCCTAGGCAACCTCGTCTCCGAGCAGGATCTGTACTCTCTCGATACCGCCTCCTTTTGTTTCATAAGACTCATAAAAGGAGGCTACGACACTCCACGCCGAACATCCTCACAGGCTCGCCGACATGATTCTTGACAAAAACGGGTTTCGTCCGATCCAGTTAACAAAGGTCTGCCGCTCCGATTCTCATGCTGGACAAACAGCAATCGTGTGCAATGTGGAATCCTTGTCCCTGTTACCGCAGTGAAAACAGTTCGCCGTTACTTCGCGTCCAATCCTACACAGGTAATCACCGAAACACCCATGCCTAGTGATCACCTGCGTAAGTCTGTAGGTGACTCTTCCTCCTCGTCGTTGGATACAGACTTCGAAGACCAGCAAGGGAAAATTCAACTCTGTTCTATCTCAAAATGAGACATTTTTTATTCTTTACTACCGCTTTAAAATAAATGATGATGATATTTATTATTTTTATGGAATAAAATGTATTGATTCATGTAATACAATATGAAAAACATAACTCGTATTATTTCTCATAGATACATATGTTCTTGGTTATTTATCGCTATACTTTAGTTAAAGATTGTACTTGAAAATTATTAAAATAAATATTTATCATGTATTGTAACGAATACTCTTCTAAAGTAAAAAAAATATTTAGAATTTTTAAAATATACAAAACAGTATAGTGTTTTGCTAAAGAAGAATAAACATTCTACAGTTTGCTTAATATTTTTTACATTTATCCGTATTAAAAATGAACCTGAGAATGAAGTATATATAAAAAAAACTTTCCCAGTAATAATTTATGAAAAAAAAAAGTATTGAATATCGATACTGAGATATCGCCGGGAGCTATCGATTCCGGACAGACACTACGCCGGAAGCTCTTCCTTCTCATGCTGCATTCATACGCGAACAAAAGAATACAGTCGCATGACAAATTCGACAGAAGCGATTGTCGAACGGAATGCAGAATAGCCACCTTTGTACGGGCAACGTTCGATGAAATTTATTAACACGTTATCTCGCATTCGAAATACGACAGCGAGGAAGTTTTTACGAGTGTTTACTTTAGGTGGCGTACAAAGACTAAATCCGTCCATTGTTGCCTTTGCGATACGCGACATGCGAGCCAGATATTAAAAGCACGTGTGGCCAAACAAAGGTTGCGTTATGCGGGGGATTATTTGCCAATTTATGGCGCTTTTTGTGAACTACGTTGAAAACGCGCCGGAAATTTGGCTCCATTTCAACAAATGATCTTTTAACTATAAATACGCGTAATTTATTCGGCGCGACTGAAAAAAAAAAGAGTGTTGAAATACGACGATTACCTAACGAGAGCGCTCCTGGGAGTCGTTCATGGAAATTTGTTTGAATATATATAACCATATTCGTACGTATTACATTTTGAATGTTGACAGCATAAAGTACACGGTATAAAGTTTCAACTACTGACTATGTAAATGCGGCAAATAAAAAGTTGAAACCCTTTGCAGTTTTACGATAAATATGAACAATTGATATGTGGACCGGGTTCGTGAATAAATATAGACTTTTATTTGTACAACAATACATAAATGAAAACGTTAATAGCTTGATCAAGATTTGTATGTTAGTAGACATATCATCATAAAGTAGCTGTAAGTGGACATATGACAGCATAGGCATTAAGATGACAAATGATATTTGAAAAATAAATTGGATTTACGTTATATCAGCATCTTATCTCATTAACATTTTAAATACTTAATAGATATAAAAGGAGTATCTATTATTTCCTACATAACTAGTAACATACTTATATACATTTGACCGACAAGACAATTTCACACTATAATTATAGTTAATAATAGTACTAATAGTAAAATAAAGTAATTATAATAAATCTATTTAATATTTACAATGGCAATTCGAATCCAGCCCGCAGATCATCTTCGGTATCCATTAGAGGTGATAAAATTTTACGACTGGGCGATTCTTTCTTATTTAGCCAACCCGCCCGCCTACAGTTCTTCTAATGTGACACGCTTAAATGTAGCTTGCGTGTTCCGACATTGAGCTTACATTCTGCCAGATATAGAGAGGTCTTACATGCAACCGCATTGCAAAACTCAACACAGTAATCATTTTCGAAAATATTTTCCTAATAAATATTATAGTTTGTATTTTATATATATCCAATTAAATAATTTTAAACAATGTACAACTTAAAATATAATGCAATATATTATATGTAATCGTTTTTAAAAAAATCTTTAATCCATACGAACCTAAACGTCTATTAAAATTTATTTCTAAAATCTTATTCCAGGAGACGATAAGACAAAGAATATCTTCTTAAGAAATAACATGGGATACATGCTACATATTTTCTCAATAGTCTGAACATCCTTAACTAGTTAAACTTATTTTTTTTAAATTACATTACACTTAACTTTAATTTCATACAATCACCTATAGAAAATAACTTCAAAAACCTTATCCCGGGAAATAATAGAAATAAAAGTAATTTCTTAAGAACATTCAAATCATGTTAAATCTCTTCCTCAATCGTTTGCAACATCTTTTAATACAGAACACTTAATTTTTTATAATGACAATTGCCTAGCATTCTTTATAATCAAATGATATTAAGGAATAATGAGACAGAATATGATGAAATGAAATCATGAATACAGCATGGTCAATGAAATCAGATGAGTATAAAAAACTGTACCTCCCTCTAAACTCCGCTAGTTAGGTAGTTGATTACTGCATTCGAAAAGGTTAACATTAATTACTATTAGCCTGACAGATGAACGACATATAAGCCAACCTTATAACTCACCACTTCGTCACACTAATTTTGGACTGCATTTAGTCGACGATTATTTCAAATATCGCTGTAGCTACGCACTAAATTACCCCTTGTTCAGACGTTCATCCAAATAGTCGACCATTTAAATGTAGTAAAATCTTCATACATACAAAAATAGACAGGCGGTGGTCTGACAGAGGGCGGGGCGGCCAAGGTCTACGCTTTCTGATGAACATAAAATTAAACGATAATGTTGTATAATAATAAGTTCAAATTAATCTTATAACGTATTTTATTATATAGATAATTTTTAAAAAGTCGTTTTAACCTGGAGCTTCCATGAACTAACCCTGTCATGGAACAAACATAGACAGAGCCTTTATAGAATAAGTTCGTAATTTTTTAAATCACAGATTTGTGAAGAAAAAACAAAAGTACCACTCAAAGTTATTACTTACTGTACATCGAGTATGAGACAAAATTTTATGCGACGTGATTTGGCGATAGGTGTTGGAATAATAAAATATATAATTTATTCAATATTATTTCAAGCGTGTTGTTTATTAAATGTTCATGACACAAAATTACTACTTTTTTTAAATAATAATTGTAGACATGAAATTGTACTGATTTACTACGTTATAATAAGTTCTCTTTGCGTAACATATTGCAGTTTCAAAGGAAACTATCGACCGCAAATTCTTTATTTGTCATTGTTCGAAAAAAAAAAGATTCACATCGCAACGAAACTTTGCGTTATCTTTATTAAGCGACGAACTATTGAAGTACTTATTACATCAACTGTATCTGGTGACATCTCAATCGACAGGTTACTAGGAAAACGGTGGTAAAAAAAGAACTCCTTCAGTCCGCTCACCCCCCGCTGCAGTACCTTTGCGGTCACAAATGCATCGACGAAGCACCTGTGAAAAAAACAGTAAAGGTACAAAATCTTCTCTTTCGAAAACGCCGTTCCGGAAGGTATGGTGCCCGCTGTGTCGATGAATTTATTAGGACATCGCTTTGTCACCAAACGGAGATTTCAATTAGGATCATGTTGTGTTTTTTTTTCTAATATTAGGAGACGTTAAGACGTTCATTGTGTGATAATCTTAACTACAGTAATGAATCTAATTTTTTTTTCTAAGTCATCATCAAGTAACAAAATTATCCCACTTCGTGGCATAGCGGCTAACCATTTGCTCTGTAAAACCGTAGTCCCTAGTTTGGTTTCGAGGCTAAGTAAGTGGTTGAGATCAAATTATGACACGTTTTTGTAAAGCTATCACTCTCATATTGTAAATCTGTCGCTATAACAACATTGCTACGTATCCATTATTAGAAACTATGAGAATCACAGCATTCTTAGCGAGCACCTAAATGTTACTTATTATCTAGTGAGAATGATAATAGATTTTGTTCTTGTAACGGCTTTCAGTGAAAGAAATATTAACACTACAGGTATAGAATCGTGTAAAGAAAAATATCGAATATATGATTTAAATGTTTCTGAATTAGTGTATGCCTGAGGTACTAAAACTTTTTTTCTCATACATCACGTCAAAGTTTTCTTGTTTTCATTTGGAAATAATACACGTCTACTATAATTCCAAAACGTCACTGTCGAGTCTCAAAACTAATAATGAAGATGTAAAAATAAAAAGAACACTAGCAAATTTTCTTGTTCTATTTATTTAAAATAATATTTGTGGTATATGCTTAATATGTTTATAAATATACATTGATACTACACCAATCAATAATCGACAAAACATGTATACCAATTCTAAAATGAAAATTAACAATTTAAAAAAATAGTCATCTTTTTAATGAGTCGGAGTCTTGGGGGTTCACCTGGACCACTTTGGGAACCTCTGGTGTATAATATCATCTCACTAACAGTACAAAGAAATCTAAAAGGAAACACTTTTTTTTTTCTTTTGTTCAGAAAGTTCAAAATAATGGTATCCAGTTACAGTAATTGGTAATTAAAAAGAAAATAAATAGTAAAAACGTTAAATGGTTATTGCAAACTGTTAGGTGAAGATTCGCAATTTGCTAAAAAGTAAACAATAGATGTTTGGTGTAAAACGGAGATTTCGCAATTCCTTTTCCATCAACCCTAACAGTTATGAAAGGGTAGTAAAAGAAAGTTGACGGCAATAAAACTAAACCTTTCGGCAGCAAGCACGCCGCCACCGAAGGGTTACTATTTATTCGTATAAACCGACCGTTACGAATACTACAATAGTTAACTAAGAGCGGGATACAACTCTCATGCCATTGGAAATCGGTCGGATAGAGTTGACTTTTCAACGGTCGTTCCGTCTCGTTGCAGTTGTAAACGACGTCGACGAAAAAAAACCTCGCAACTCACATTGAAAGCGCGCTCATAAAGTAATTTGCACAAATTCGCAAAAGGGTAAAATTCCTCTGTAGTTCGAACTTTCGCAAAAAACACCCGTTATGCATAGAACGTGAAAAAAATATTACCATACACCGCGCACCGTTACTGGTTTGTTTTTGGAACTCGTTTAATTCCATTCCCACTTTAAATGGTTACCTTCTAATAGTGGAAAAAAAAATTGCACACATGTTATTCATTCGTTTATCAAGACTGAAATGTTTTAAAATATCAATAATCAAGATAAGATTCCGACCTTAGCCAGGTAACTGTTAGTGTCGACAATATCCATCATTGGTAAAATACTTCGATCTCATGAATCGTAATAAAAAACACACTGTTAAACAGTTTTCTTATTATTAACACGTTATACAAAGTTTATCACGATAAGTTACACGATTTATAATTTATTTGTAGTAAGTGGTGTGAGGATTCGTGTAGACGTTATATATTTTTTTAAATTTATATAACTACGATTAGAGAATACGAAATTGTAAATTATCACGACACAGTTAACTGGTTAATATAGGGTCAAGGGTCCGATACATCGCCACCAGGTTTTCACAAATGCACGCGAATAATTGTCGGGACGATTTTGCAGAAACCCTCCATAGCGCCTAATGAAGGTCTTGGTGGCGTTTGATCCGACATAATTAGGGGACGGCTAGGTGCCGTTCTGAAAAAGAAATAAACCGTTTTATAACTCAGACTTCCTTAACCCCACGTAAAGCCGCCCATAAAACTCATAGGAAGATCGGATCGGCGATATGGGGCGGAAATAAATCGCCATTTAAAATCAATTTGTGTAAAGGCTGTTTCGAAAAGTAGTTCGGTGACGGGGGTCATCGCGCAAACAGCCCGCCCTTCTATTCTGCTTATACCGGTTCATTTCGTCCCAGTTACTCCTACATACGTGTTTGTACGCTCAACAATGTGGACCACAATAATCTTTAAATTTGTGCGCCACTGTAACTCACACATAAAAGACACTATTGAGCATATAAAAGGACTTTTTTAAATTTAAATGCAATACTAAATAATGGATTTAAGTAAGAAATTACTAAATTTTACACATTGACATGTAAAATAGCTGTTATTTGCGATAACAGTCTTCTGGACATCCTTTCTGTCGTTTACAGAGATACATAATTTACATTTACAAGATTTCAGACTGGGGACATGTAAATAGAAAGCTTGTTTATATTTTACACAACATCTTATAAACATTATAGCGAAAAGCGACTGACCTTAAAAGTGAGTAGTTAAATTATTAGTGTTGCAACACTATAAATGATAATGGCTAGTAGATGAGAAATAGGGATGTTATCATTTCTATTCTGATTATTCTCCATGTTTTGGAATAAAGATGCTAAAGTAAAAAGGGCTTATCTGTAACACGAAGAGCCTCGACAACTTCAACATTATTGTTCACTACAAGTTTCGTATGTTAACAACACACAATTTAAAATATCATAGTCGCACGCATTTTCTCGAAGCTTGCGCACACTGCAATTATCTCCATTCGGTATACCTTAGATCTTATCGACTAATGCGTATCGGATGCTGGGAGATAAAAGCTCGAGCCGCTGCGCCGGCGCATATGTTACTACGAGTATAATATATTTAGTGAAACTGTCAGCTTCCCGTCTTTAGCCCAAAACGAAAGGCCATGGTTGTAATGAACTGAAAGATCAAAATCGGATAACGTTTTCTTTCAATAATTAAAGAGCTTTGATATATATATATGGACATATATATTGTCCATATATATATATCAAAGCTCAATTTAATATAACTAGAAATATATATATATTTCTAGTTATATTAAATAAATCGATTTATTTTTAATCCATACCGAATGATTCAAAACCTATTTTTAATTGTAACATTCATAAGACAAAATACACCCTACCATTAATAGTAGTAACTCTATAAAATTTTGAATATCATGTAAAATATGATCTAATAATTATTTTACGCTCTTTTATAAATATGACTATGCTGCATTAACTTTAATGCATATGAAGAAATAAAATAAAGTCAATTCATGTATGATTTTATTGAAGACTACAACAAAGAAAATTATGCAAAGAAATGATGTAAATTTTATAAACGGAACCCTAAAGGCGACGATAAAGCTCACGTCGCGCTTATTCGGGATATCGGAAGGTGAACTCGAAGGGGTTACGGAGCTTAAGCGAGCAGAGGCGGGCGGCGCGCCGCGTATTGGGGCTTACCATTGATTTACTCTTTACGTCTTCTCGCGGCCCGCGCGAACCTTCCGTTGTTCCTTTTTTTTGTTTACTTAACGGATCACGGGGTTACCCTTTATTGGGTAAAGTCGGGTAAGTGATATTCCACGACATAAAGTCGCTACGGAATTATACTGCGCGTTAGATTTGTATCTGGTTCGGTCGATCGGACGTTTGTTCTATAGTTTTTTTTTTCATAATTTATTATTTTCTGGTCTGGAATCTTTTTTTTATTATATGTACTTACTTTACACATTACAAGAAAGTAAATTGATTATTGGATAAGAGTGACCGAATGTGTAGCCTAATACGTAGAAAAAGATTTTTTATCCATTATAGACTAACACTTGACCTTAGTTTCACCTGATGTTAAGTGACAATAAGACCATTAACAGTAAAGGAAGGTCGTCCAAAATATTTCTGGCTCTCACATACAGGATTGCCGCAACATAGCAATTCTTTTTTGGTGGTAGATCGACATTGATAGCTAGCAAGGTGAGCTCGAAAAACCCTACTATCATTCAGACTTCACTAATACTGTGGCACTTGAATCTAACCCGGTACCTCCGCATTACAGAGGCGGTCGAAAGGTTATATTTCAATATTTACAAATTGATTGTTGAGTTAGCACTGGAAGTGACTTATTTTCTTTTTGAAACACCCATAGCCTACTGATCTCATGATATGCAATGCCGGTTTATTGTTTACCGTATCACAGTGCAATGTACTCGTGTATGCCTTGATTCGTTCATGGCCGAACTTATGTTTTCTATGAAGAAAAATGTCGTGACGACAATATCTTGTTTTCAACGACTGAGTTTCAAGGTCAACGTAATTAGTGACCCACCACGCTGGCCACAATCTTTATTACTGTTCGTCTCGCACATTGTGATAGTAGGCTTCGACTTTCAGCCGTGATTATAAAAGTTAGCTGATTACAATGTTTACAATTCACAGACAAAGTATCGTTTGTCTACTAACAATTAAATAAAAATAATACTAACATATTATTAATTTCACAAATACAGATGATACTTTACGGACATAACACATAAATAGTAAACGTGTGTGACAAGGCATAGGTCTCAGCAAATGATGTTGGTTTCAAGACCCGCCTACAAATTGTCGCCGTCGTGTTGGCAACCGGAGAGTGCTCAAGGCTAGCCGACTGGGCTGGCGGGTTCGTCGCCTTTCTTACCACATACGGGGTTAATAAGATATAAAAAGAAACTGCACTGCACTGTTGTTTTTTATGTATATATATAATATTGTATAGGAAAGTTTAAATATTAAATAATATAAAAAGATATATTTTATAAATTCGAAAGACACGGCTACTTGGTTGTGATTCCGTACTCTCATGTCAGACAAAACTCTCTCTAATAAATCGAATGAAAATTTTTTAATTTTGAAATAAAATGTCGAAAGAAAAAATGTTAAAACAGACTGCCAGGTTTATGTCGTGGTTTTATGCGTCGCCACAAAGAAACATATAAGTATTAGTGTATTACATTTTTATTTTCTTTACATTCGAATGACTCGTCATTATTTCCATAAGCTGCTGTACATATTGACAAGTATTATTAACCATTGTATGTCACGAAATTTATTCACCAGTGTGATAAAATAAAACCCAAATTCTACAATCAATGTACTTATTTTTTCATAGCTATCACGTTATTGTTGAAATCGAAATTAAGCACTCGAAGTTTATGAATTAATAATTATTCAATTTTTATAAATCAATACTACAAAATGAATAGCGTTAATATAAAAAATTAACAGTTTAATTTTGCGAAATTCGGGTGATGATTCGCTATTGTGAACGCTACTGGCAATGCATGCTAAACACATCGTTCATCATGTCTGCTTCACTCAAATGGGGTATAAATGGCCACAATTCATTTACCCGATTTTAATAAAAACCCGTGAAATGGTTTCACTCAAAATGTTTAAGAAACATTTTGTTCGCACACTTATTCAGGAGTTTACAAAAACCGTGCTTTCAACAATGACATAACAGTTAGGGTTGCCATGTGGTCTATAATTATTTTCTATAGTTAAAATTACTAATATGTGCATGTTAGTATTAGTAATTTCAACTACAAAATTTTATTACTTTTGACATGGTAATCATAGAGACACTTTCTTATTTTCTACGTGCTACATTGAAACTAAGTCACAAATTTTACTATTGTTCATTTCATCGACTGACGTCTAAAAACGTTCTCACCTGATAGTAAGTGGAGATGTAATCTATGATGGTAGATAAAATTAATGAAGAAGAAACATATTCATTCTTCTTTAAATCTTTGTTTAAGTTATATCTGGACAGAAACATAGACGTCAGCAGACTTTTTCCCGTTGGTTTTATATAGCTGAAACGGAATAAAACGCAATGTTTTAATGGGTGGAATATCGACAGCGAAAGAACAAATGCCGTACATCTGTACATCTGGTGGTAATATTTTAATTTATAAGAATGAAATAACTAAATTAAAATGTCCAACTGAATACAATTTCATTATATAATCAGTGACAATGAGGCCGCAGAGTGTAAAGCGTGCCAGAATACTTCTGGTATACTGTTTTACCAGCAGAATGTCATTGTTAGCTAGCAGGACGACTTCGAAAAAACCCTACCAAATACAAAAAACCCAACCACTATGCGATAGAGGCAGTTGAATTTTCAACGTAATAGTTACCAAAAGGTGGCAGCCCTACATAAAGTTACATCTTAACTATTTCAATGCATAAATCAAACTAACAAGATATTAACGTCGAAACGTAAGCGAGCTTGGCGACAAAAAGCATTGTGCTGTTTAAAGGATATGGGCTGCGGTCGAATGCCCTTTGCGTCCAACGCCAACGTTAGCTGCCATACAGTTTGTATCGCGCTCTGACATTCTATTCAGCTCGGTGACCAGCCATGGGGATTAGTGGGGCTGGCCGGACTAAATGTATGCATTATATCAATATATATATAGCATGCGTGTTGGCGTCAATAGTCTAATAAAACTTGTCATTGAAGACAATTACTAAAACGCAAAGTTATCCATAATATATTACATAAATACAAATAATAGGTTCACTTGAGAACAGAATATCTGTTTATCTTGACCAAAAGTAATAACTACAACAAGTTAATTACCTTATCTAATTTAAATAACATTTTATTCAAATCATTGCATAAAAGAATATTCAGGAGGCGATTAACCTTTTAGTAAGGTTTAAAAGGTCTTACATTCATGTGTTATTTTTAATTTTCAAAATACAATCCTAAAAAAATCTTTTCATTCTAATTAATGAACAGAAACTCTATCATTATTAAGGCAAATGCTTAACTACTATGCTATGCCAAGGACATGTGAATTTATTTACCTAACTGCTTGTCTTTCATTGACATTTCAAATATCAACATTACGTAATTATAATTCCATGAGAATGCGTAATAATGTTCTGTTTAATTAATATATTAATACAGTCTATATTTATTTAAATGCATTATGTAATAAACTGGTTTTATATAATCAAGTTCGTTTAGACAAATTGCTGTACTAACATGTCAGTGTTTTGTTTTCAAGGTTCTTATAGGTAAAGAACTTTTTATGATCGGCAATGTGTTAACACTTGGCCTAAGATGTTAAACGATGTTGAGGCCGTATATACAACAGCTCCCACGTGTATGACTGCCGGAACACAGCAATGCTGTTACGGTGACAGGTTCTCGTTAATGGCCGTACCGTACCAAGCAGGTTCTATAGAACCCTATCAAAATTCAGACTCCAAAACTCACGTAGCCCTGTAATCGAAACTGGGACCTCCGTGTTACAAGCAGTAAACCAATACATCAAGTTGTATATTAAATATACAAAATATCGAGTGAGTAAAAACTAATCCAAGGGGTTAATCAAAACTTGTCTTTTTTATGAATACCTAAGTAAATGATCTAAAATCAAATAGATCTAAAATCCACGCCATCTGTCCGAATATTTTTATTTTTATTTACGTATAAGTACACACGCACCCTTAACTCTGTTTGCACACAAGGTACCCCGCGGCTGGGTTTTTTTTAATTCAATGAACCGTATCGTCGTATTTTGACAAAAAGCGACGACATGCCCATAAGTGGATTATTCCTTTGAAGTGATTTCACGTCACATTAATACCGCCTTTGTCTATTAAGATCACAATAACGCTTGTTACGTAGGTGTTTGTGCAGTATGAATAAAGTTTTTAAACTTTTCATCCGACAATCTTAAGGAGTTTTTAAAAGTGATAAAAACTTCGGGACATCTGTTCGTACGTTTTGTGGAATTCGCGCGCCCAAAAAGCTGTTTTTTATCTGTTTGAATGGACGGTTAAAACTTTTTTACAGATTATATCTATACATTGAATTTTATACGACACTATGGTTGGAGCACATAAAAGTTTACCATAGTTATCTGTGACTAGAGCTATAATTCATCAATAAAATTCAGGATTTTATTTCTCCAATATTTTTTTAAGAATAAACATACTATTAAAACTATAAATGTATGTACTAAAACTTCAGTAATATTTTATTGAAATATTTTTATACAGCGTTCACAATATATTATGATAAATTAAATAACAAAACTTCTCCTTTAACTATCTGATTATTTGCTTGTACAACAATATAAATAAAAAAAACTTTTTTAAAAATAAATTACAATAAAAACAGACATAATGTCATAATTCAGAAGTATTTTGTTATGTATATTCGACATAAGAATTATACTTATGGACTTGTGATGAGTAATGTTCAAATGTTTTAGTTTAGAAACAATGTTGATTCTTTCCTTTTTCACCTTGTTCATTATTTTACCTACCGACAAAGTTGTAAACCTACTAAAGAATAATCGCTCTGCCTGTAACTGTCACGTTAGTTTGTTATAAGGTTAAAATAGATTTTTTGTCTATTGTTTTCATAGATATATAAATAAACTTATCAAATATAATCCTCACACAGATTCCAGTATAGAAAATAAATAATAACATAAATTCCTTAATCGTTTAGTTTTAACGTTCTAAAGCGGAGTGCAGGGCGCCCCCACGACTGATGAACCGAAGACTTGGTTAGGACGACAGAAAACGGCTATACGAGGAAAACAGAGGGCGGACTCACACAGGCTGATTATGAAGATTATTTTAGTTGAATCAGTCAAGATTTTAAAAATATTATTTGAAACCGCTATAAAAGTGTCCAAAATTGAATAATAGTATGTTTTTTTTTATAAAATTTCATTGTTATATTAACTATTCAGAATCTGTTCCTACTATCCTTTAATTTATCATGGCAACTGTGAGAGCGAGACACAAATTTTCACTTGATAGTCTCTCTCCTCGCGATTTCTCAAGTTGGTGGTGGTTATAAACAAAGAAATAAATGCGTTATTACAATTTTTTCCTATTGTTATATCAGCTTTATCTGATAGCATGTTTTAGTTGGTAAGAAATGTCGCTTCGTATTTGCCAATTGCTGTCATGAGAATCGCCTGGGTTCTGGACCAGAGGCGTAACTCTCCCGACACGTGCAAAATGGGCCCAATACCGCGGCGACGCACGATAAATCAAGTATTATTATACAGGGGCATGTTCGAGTGGCCGTATTGTAGCTTTATAGATGTTATGCCATTCATTACAGGCCATTAAACGCATTATATCGCGTTCACCGTCCACCGTAGGCCTCCTCCGCCCCGCGCGACACTTGCATTACACGGGGAAAAAATGCCACTGCACACAAAATCATATGTCTAGTTAAAGTGGTTGCGTTATACCTCAGAAAGCTTTGTTTGGGCGCGACGCGACAAGCCATTCAGTTATCTGATAATAAATGGTGTAATGTTGATAGGAAACCCCGCCGGCGAACAATGTGGCCCCAATTGAAGCTATCGCAGAGGCGTTTGGAAATAGCACCGATTCCAATGTCAGCCATGTTCCATTCTTAAAAAACGACTCCTCTGTTGTAGAAATGGAATGAAGATCACAGCTTATATTGATTCCCTATAAATATTAATAATCTAATATAAAATTAGGCTTCATCCTTAAAATCAACCTTGTCAGTGATTTTTGAGATCTTGAGCTTTATTAATTCTTGTATTGATTTTTTAACAATTATGAGCTAATATTTGACCTAGATTTTATCTGATGTTAACTGACAATGAACCTAACCTACCTAAACGGTAAAGCATGTGCGCCTAGAATACTTCTGCCCCTCACATGTATAATCTAAAAACAGCGGCAAATTGACATTGAGGGTCGAAGCTGGGCGGGTTCGAAAACTCCTGCTACCTTCCAGACTCCACTACTCATGAAAGCTGGAAAATAAACCCGGAACCTCTGCGTTACAAGTTGAGCGGAAAACCACTGCGCCTCGGAGGCAACAAGGATTTCCTGAGTTTTCGTCGATTATACTACGATATTATACCACATTTATTGATCATTCCAACTACAATCTCTTTAATGTCGAATCTCTTTAACTGTGCAATAATCAACTTATTGAAAGAATTGGAAGGTAATTAAAACAGAGGGTAAAAATGCAAGTAAAATAATGAATTCATTATCCCCAGAATTGAGATATCTATAATTCACGTGTTAGTTTTATAAACAGAAAAAAATCTACGCTAAATAAAAACGTCCGTTTAGTTCTCTTTTTACACAATCACATTCCGCGAATATCTGTTACGTTTTCATTCATCGCAACAAGATTAATGGTACTGTATGAGATCGCATTCTTGCTATAAACCGGACTTTAAGGAAAGTTTATGGCGTGGAAATAACAATTTGCAGTTCTGGTGGAGCTCCGAGATTTCATTGTGTCGTATAGAAGGCGTGACCTCGTATGGACCCCGAAAATGTTTTGATATTATATCCAAATATTTACTTTTACCTAATATTTTTTTTATTCAACTCTCTTGAATAGAGACACCTTTTAAGGTTTGTTAGAATTTTTTCCCAAATAAAATCTATTTTTGGAAATACATCAATTGAAATGAAAATTTGATTTCATTATGGTCTCTAATTCATTTAATGTTATATGTCACAATATCGCTCAATATTTTACGTAATAAACGTCTAAATGGAAATAAGCAGAAGGTAAATAAATAAATATCTGAAACATTTCACATTTAGTACTCTGATCCTAATATAGGTAGCTAGTCAGCACTTGTAGGATGGGTTATCAGAGACCGATATACATACACATATTTTTTTAATAAATAATTAAATATAGATAAACAACCAGACGTAGAATAAACACAAATGTTCATCACATAAATATTTGTCCTGAACGGGAATCGAACCCGCGACTTGATGTAAGAAGCAGAGTCAATACCATTACACCAACGGTCAGTAAATAAACTTTTACTTTCCCATCCCACGGCTTAATTCTTTTTTAAATGCGGGTCCAAGTTTGAAGTGCATTCTTTCCAACTTTCTATAAAAATTCCACAGTCCTATAATAATTAAATACAAAAAAAAATCCGCTGAATTAAGGACTTCCTACTTATTGCCGGTTAAAAACTTAAAACATTTTCGGTAGATATTGACAGTCAGAGTCAGTATTTAATTATTTGTACAACTATGCGATACCTCATCAAAATAATAGGATATTATTTAAAATATTGCAACTTTCCTTATTAAAATACCCGTACATTTTATAGACTATGGCTAACTTTTATCAAAATGTATCTTCCAACAATTAGCACATTGCGTGCGTGTCACATGATATTCCGTTATTAGCAAATCAAAGGAAGTCTCGTTTTTATGATTTTTTTCGAATCAATCGGCTACTTAAGTGTAATTTATATGAATATTATTATTCATACAACTTCGAGCTGTACGCATCCAACTTCTATTGTATGCGAAGCGTGCTTCTGAAGCGTTTGAAAATGGCTTTAAACGCTAGTTAGTTGAAATTGAAAAAATGTTAGGTATACTACATAGTGAATATTTACGTGATATAGATCCTAAAAAATTTAAATTATTAGCTATGTTCTGGTTTCTTACTTTTGTTTTTCTATTACTTCATTTTCTTTTTTATTTTATTTTTTTAATTAATTGTTATAACTAGTCTAACCAGAAAAACTTTTACATAAAAACTTTTCTTTTTTTCAACTTTTTAATAATTTTGAGTTAGGAATAAATTTATTATTTTAAAAACTTTCGATTTCGCGCCATTTCACATATTTTTTCAAGTGCAGTGATCGCCTTGCATTAAGTGGGTATGGAGCCGTCGGTCATATTTCAGACACTTCAAAAGCTTGATATCAACCGCATGTTCATATTTAGTACTATCAACAGATACAACAACACTACCTCTGTTGAAGACCAAAAAAATATCGAGGCGGCCGCGTGCAGATAGAACTACTAAGGCTGTAAATTATCTTCAAGTCAGAATTAGTCGAAACCCCATTAGTAAGCAAAAAATCTTATCGCGAGAAATGTAGATTCCTACTAGGAAATCTTCATTTCTCTTGGCTAACCAAAGGGGGCCATTTCGAACAGCATACTTTTTTATTTTTTGCTATCTTTAATAAATATGTAGGTGTAAATTTTAGTAATATTACATTACTTAATAAAAAATGCATTTTCCTTTGTAACAGAACTTAGGGCTGGACTAGGTACAGTATTATGTAATAATTTCATTATCATTGATAGGATTATATTAAATTATAGTGTAGTGTAAATAAATGAATTGATATGGTTATATTAAATTATAGTATATTGATAATGGTGACTGCCTCCGTGGCGCAGTGATTTACCCGCCTGCCGTATAAAGAGGAGGTCCAATATACGATTCCCAGGCCGCAGGAGTAGTGGAATCTGGATGGTGGCAGGGTTTTTTGAACACGCCTGTCTTTCTACTCTCAAAATCAATATGCCGCCAGAACAGTATTGTTGTGGACCGGCAGTCATATATGTGAGAGTAGTTTTCTAGGCGAACACGATTCACCATCTATGCCCTCATTTTCAATTAAAATCAGATGGATTCTAGCCCAACTTGTCAGCCTATAAACGATTTAAAAAATCTTATTTACCATATCGATCGACCAGGTATAGATTCAGTAATACGCTACATGTAAGCCTATCAACAAATATACCTATCTGTGGTAGCCAGTCAACGCTCATATCGTTATTATATTATTATGATATTTATTACATAACTAAATATTCTTAGGTATCCTACATCAAAAAAAAACTACATTATAACCTTTTGTTATGCATACTACACAATTTTATTTCTATTTTTTTTTTACAATAAAGCCAAACCTTTTTGCGGTTTTAAAAGTTATAAGCCAATGGGAATTAAAAAAAATGAATTTACGTACAAGTAACTGAATGCATTCTTTTTTTCTGCTGTTTTAATATTAGGGGAGATTCATAAAAAGTCAAGATTAGTAACAAATATAGAAAAAAATATTAATTGTCTTTTTTTTTGTCGCTTTGTACTTTCCATTATATGTATTCAGAACCTCCGGTCGCTAGTTTATTCAAGGTATCTGTCTCCCGTTGAGCTATGCGACCTGATCGTTAAGGGATGAATTACCGTACTAGTTAAACAAGCACAAATTGATTTCATTTCATATATTTGTTATATGAATTTATTCGTTAATCAAATTATAATCAACATATTTGTTTTCTTATATCTAACATTACGAAACTAAATTATTGTCCGAATTGTATTGTTAACAACAATAAAACAAAAAACTACCCCATTTATTTTTTTTATCAGCGCCACCTATCTTCTAGAAAATGAACAAAAAGTACAAGTACAAAATATTTCTTTTGAGGACCTTTATTAACATTTGTGCAATAAGTTGTTATTTAAATATGTGATGTAAAAAAGCAAAATGTCAAAGACATAAATAAATATTGGTGACTTAATTCCATACATTAACAAAAGAAATTGCTTTATATTAGTATTAATATTCAGACCCTAAATCTAGTCTCTGTAAAGCGTCTTAAGAAAGTTCTCCTTTAAAATAAGTAGGTGTTTACAACAATATTCCTGTAATAAATATTATCAATGCATAGTAATTAATAAAATAAAGACCAAAAACACATAGACGATTAAAAACAGCACCATCTACTGCAGAAAATGCATTTTACATGACGCGTAAACAAAAATTTATTTTTGGCGTCACAGTTTCAATTATTATGACATAGATGGCAGTTATATACACTACAGTAAAAGATAAAATCTATGTTAATATACAAGAATATTGACATCTTTTAACAAATTAATGTACTTAAAATGGTATTACTAGAAAATTTACTAATTATTTACGATAGATGGTTTCATGTTACAGTTTTTAAGTTGAATGTTGTAACATAATTCTTTATCTTAATTTACGACCTCTTGTTTCTATTTTCATATTTACGAAAAAATTTGATACCGATATTTAGCCAAATTGCTTCCTCAAAAATTAAAATATAAAAAAGAAAAACTATATTATCCAAAGACAGTACGACAAAAATTATATTAAATAGTTTACTGATTCTAATATGACTATCTAAATAAGATAATAATTTTTTTAAGAGAACGTTTGCTTGAATTATTTTTAAAATTCATACGTCGAAACAAGATCAAATAACTTCCGCTCGACGGGATTATTTAAATATTCCTAAACCGATTAGTGACGGACGTAAATAAAAGAGAAGCGCGTGTGTGGCATTATCTCGGTCCCCTATAATTATAAGGCGCTCACAGCGTTGCAATTTATTTTTTTATTTCTATTTAGACAAGAGATTTGCCGCTGACAGACGAGTTATGGAATATTGAAAATAGCATTAAAATTAACGTCTATAGTCAATTCTAATTAAAATAAAAATTAGGATAGTGCTGTTAATTATCACCCTCATGTTCTCAATCTGCTGTCATTACAGCATTACTGTGTTCTGATAGTTCATTATACTGTAGTGTAATATATTAGATGTATCTGCAGGTGGATGAATATAATTATGTTAACATTCATGTGCGGATACATTATAATAAATCAGTATTGACCGACATGGCGCTTCTCTACAATACAAAGTTTTCGAAATAAAAATACTTCATCATCTACTCATTGTCTTAACATCAAAATTCAGATGCAGTGTTATGATTTATAAACATAAAAAGGTAAATTATTTCAAATTCGATTTGTTTGAAAACGATGATGCAGCATATGCACATTAAAATGTTTAAACTGCTAACTTTCAGGATGAGATTAATATTTTTAAAATATAATGTATTATAAACACAAATGTGATCATCTGTCGTTGCTATTTCATGGATATTAATTTTATAAAATGTCATAATACAGTAATATTACTGTTGCTTCATAGTTATATCAAACGAAAATGTTATAGACAATAATCACAAATGTAACGTAAGTCATACATTATTAATGAGAACAATATACGTCACTGCATAGTACGCAAGTAAGCAGTAAACAAGAATTATTGCGAAAAAATCCAAGTCTGTGTGCGTCATTTATGATTAATACCGTATTTTATGTACACATTACACTATGAAAGCATCCTTTATATTAGTAGATTTTAGTTTTTCTCTTTAGAATATATTTTAACACAATTTAATTAAAAACTGGATACACAAAAGGAATGTCGCACAAGTTTTTTAAACACATTAAAATGTCGTCATTTCTTTATGGAATACATGTTATTTGTTATTTAATTTACAACTACATAATCATAACCTGATCGTTAATGAAGCGCACGAATTTATTGTATCAAGCGGCCTAATTACTCTAGGTATGTTTCACGACAATCAAACAGGAGCACTAATGCCGGAAAGCTGTTCTAATACTTTGCTACATGTGTTAGACATAATTATTTTCATTAATTCATAGTTGGTTTTGGTTATACACTTTTGGTGACACAGCGAAATGTAACAGGATGCGTAGTGTTTATTTCCAATTACATTTAGTTGTTAACAACCATGTTTCTACCTCGAAAATTTTCCAACAGTACTTGACCATGGTTATGATGGCCTACAAAGATATCATTTAATATGGAACAATTACAACATAGCTGTGAATAAGATATATGATCGAAAAATGCTACAAAGAATGTTGACTCAGTATTTTTAGAATTTCCGGTCAAGATGCTAAAATATATCTCCGTTAGCATTAGTTGAGTTTTGTAACACCTACCGCACACTATCTGCAGGTTCAAATTGGAACAGATAATTTGTTATTTATAAAGCTTCGACAATATCTCTTTTCATCGACTATGTGCGGGCACTAGATTTCAATTTCACATGATTTTTAAGTGATACTGAAGTAATAAACATACTATTTTTGGTAGTTGTCCAAAGCTATCGGCGACCAGGCTTCTCAAAAAATTATTTTTTTGCAATCAATCTTTATATACTTATTTGCAAAAAAACATTGTTTTCATAACTTTTTATAGTATAAGTAAAAAATCTATACATATACAATTCCTAATATAAGTCCTGAATGAATCACTAACTAACCTATATATATATCGACGCTTAAATCCCCTAGTCCTGGAGACATGAAATTTGGATGGTATGTTCTTTATGTTGGTACGTATAGTGTAACTAAGAGGGTTTCCTAAAATTTTACTACTAACGTTTGGAAAGGTGATTCAAATTTCAATGAAACTTTTTATTATAAGTCAATATACTCGAAAATTAGTACACGCACTGGAGGGAGATTATTCTTAACCTGTTAACCAGGTCGTGATACATTTGCTTATTATTTTCATAGCAATTATACAAATTTATAAAATTAAACTACCTAACGTCATCGTCCTGTAACTTATCGTAATATCCTTTACGTAGCATGATAATAGTATCAAGACTGCTGAAAATATGACTTTTCATGAATCGTAATATTTTATCAATGACGGATATAGTCGTTTTTTTTAACAATTTTATATGTATTTAAGTTGTAAAATAGCGAATATGTAAATTACGGCGAAGATAGTAAAATATTTTGACGATATGTTTTCGATAACTCTAATTTTGTATTGAGAATTTGTGGTTTAATACATAGCTGGCACATCATATTGATATCTTAATAACTTATAAGTCTTTCGTGTTATATTAAACTATTAAAATTAAGCAGACAATTCACTTTATATAAGTTATGCAATAAGCCACACCAAACTATATGACTATTACGAGTAGAACTGTCGCAAACAAGACAGCTTGTTAGACGCCATTACTCTACAATTGTGTCCGATATTTCCATAACAAATAGCAACCAACAATATTCAAACGCGTTTACCACAAATGAAACATTTGTGTGGATTTTATCACATAATATCTATTACTAATCCAATTATCAAAATAAAGTGAAATTTGTACACAGCCTATGAAAACTTAGTATTTATACTTACCTATATTACAAAGATTAAAAAATTAAATGCTTTAAAAATAAATTAACAAGTTAGTTGCAAAATAAACTATTTATTACAATTCTTCGTGTCAAAATTATGAAACATTTAGGGCAATCAAAATTTTCAAAGCAAGATTCTGATATTTTTATGTCTTTTTTATCTAAATTGTCGACTCTAAGAAATTGTACTTTATTATATATCTATTACACATAATTAAGTATGGCACGTAATTAAATATAGCCAACCAAATTTCTTGATATCGATATTTTCGTTCTATATTTAGTTTTCAATAATGCTATGATAAATTTATTTTTTAGTAAAGCGTCATCCAGTGCCAGCGATTAATCGTTTTACTATTTGCTAATTTTATGCTGTTTTACTTAATAATTAATTTACCGATTTGGGGTCCGGATTCGATTCCCAATCCCACAAGACTAGTTGAGTCTAAATAGGATTTTTGGAACACTACTTGACAGTTGCCACCCTCAATGTAAATGTGCTACCATAACAATATTACCGTACTCCATTAGCCATACATGTCAAAGCCAGAATATTTTAGACGAGAATATTTTCTATCTACGACCGTATTGTCACTTTTATGAGCGGTGCGCAGTGAGAGATGTGCAGTGAGCGGTGTGAGAAAACCGACGCTCGAAAGGAAGTGCGCCGTGACCGGTGCGCAGTGACCGGTGCGCAGTGACCGGTGCGCAGTGACCGGTGTACAGTGACCGGTGCGCAGTGACCGGTGCGGAGTGACCGGTGCGCAGTGACCGGTGCGCTGTGAGCGGTACGCGGTGCGCCGTGCGTATGTTAATTCAGGTCGAGAGCTCATAAATGTTTAAAAATTGTATACAATTTGAAAAATGAACTATCGTTGGGCGATCAGGCAGTATGCCTAATTTTAATAACAAAATTTAATTAAGTACTTATCGTGTCATGTATATTGTAGGTAGTAGGATTACCCTTGCACATCGTTATGTGTGGGTCGGTAAACATGATTAAATTATTATTAATTTCTTGTATATAATCAATAACACGTTTTATGTGTGTGTGAAAATTTCTGTCTTTGAGGATCTAATTGAGGCGCGAGAAGCAGCCACGACTGCGGTCCGCTTCTTGCCGCAATCCCGCAAAAACCGTCAAGCGCGCTCCCTGGTCACTGGGTGACGACCTGTAATTACATCGTGCGGCTACCGTTCAACCTTAGTGTTGAAGTGTATTAATATGTTATAATGACATAAAGAACGCTCATTTTCGTTTTTATTTATTTATGCTTCAAGCCACACCTTACATTAAAGGTACAGAGGGCGGACTTAATGCCAGTGGCATTTTTTTTAACTGGTCGAGTCAACCCAAGAGATGGCAGAAATTGTCTAGGTGGATAGTGGAAATGAGATTACTGGTATATTATTGATAATAATTTTAAATAAACAACATTTATATAATACAACATACATCTAATCTAACCTAATAGTATAAAATAATATACTCGTAATGTAATAAATGTAGTAAGTAAATACAAAAGATAAATCTGATAAATATGATGGTGTAATCGTAGCATCCTTTTAAATATGTGCCTGTTGGGTGCACTTTTAATATCATCCATGGTTGTATGTAATTTATCTTACACATTCTAAGTTAGTACCATCTCTGTCTTTTTCCTCCGCAAAGCAAATCTGTTAACGTTATCGCATATATATTTTTTCATTATCTATGAAGAATTTATCCTTCATCTCAAAATATATAGCTTATGTTTACTTTAACAATTATGATTACACACAAATACATTTTCGTTTAATTTTAAATATTTCTTATGAATAAAGAAACGCAGAAAGGAAGGAAATAATGTAATCATTTGTAAATTACATGGGCTACGAAATACAACAAAATTGATCTACGCCGAGTATACAAGAGCACTTCACACACAAAACTAATTTTCATCGCAGTAAAAGTGACCAAAAAATATCTGTACTTACCGCCACAGATTAAAAATATAATTCATAAAAAACAAATTAATACACTATCGCCAAGAAGGTTACAAATACTTTTTCCGCATATTTGCGTCTACATTAATTGAAACGTCTTTTAAATACTATGAAATACTTATCTTCCGAGTATTATTAAAATCCTGTTTTAAAGAAATGACTGTCATGTTTTCTAAAATTTGCTCATTTTTCATACTTCATTGATTTTCGCCCGATAGATGTTTGTAATTCCATGATTTTACTCGGCGATATTGTGTTTTAAAAGAAAATCACAAAATATTATGGTATGAACGAGCGTGATAGACTAGTATCATATAGTTTGAAAGTAAGTAGATGTGCTCTACTTGCGGAGTAATGGGCGCCCGTAAGATGCGCGCCGGCGGATGCGGGCTGCGCAACAAGTGTTGCGACGCGCCTCGGCGCCGAGCATTTTTCCCAGCGTGCTGACGCGTCTTGGAGCAGGCGGGGCGGCGCGCCACGCCCAGTCGAGCGTACGCCCACAAATCTTAGACCTACTTCTCTATGTAAATAACGGCTAAGTCTCATTACCCCACAGGGATGTAGTTCTCGATCGATACAATTTTCTTAGAGAATTCATCTATCGCAAAATTGTTATCGCCAAAAAGCATAAGACAAAGTTTTGTTTATAATTTACAATAAAAAGGTAATACACAACTTTAGTGATAACTTTAAACATTTAAACAATAAAAACTGAAAAAATTTAAAGATAATTATTTTATATCACTATTGACTATTTTTGGGGCAATTTTATTAACTTATAAGTTTTTGAAAAGTATCACTTACGATACTCGCCATACCTTCACAGAATTCTTAACCCTTTTTCAGCGGCGAGAGTAATGAGAAAAGAGCGAGACGCCTAATACCGTACCAAACTGAAAAAGCTCATTATATTTCCTTGCCGGCGATGGAACAAAACAAAAATATTTAATGGAACAAAACTTTCAAGCGTCTCACTCCCCCGCGTCGTAAAGGGCGAACGTGCGAACGGGAGACGATAGCCGCGCATTTTCCCGGCAAATGAAGCGTGGCCAAACCGCAGATTGACCGCAGAGAATGGAGGCAGCGAGTGACAGAATGGCGGCGGCTCAGTAGTGGAGAGTCGCGCGAGCGGAGCACACGCGTGCAGCCTCCGCGCGGTGACTCATCGGACGCAAAAAACGCGGTAAACACCGGCGGCCGTCGGAATCCGTTCGTGTTAGCAAAAGACATCACTATCAATTAGCAAATCGTAGGTGACGTAAAGCGCGGGGAAATATCTTGAAAAGCCCGCACACAGCTGATGTGGACGGAACCTGCGTCGGCGCAGCTACGTACGGGGCGCACGTTCGCGCCGGCATGGTTTCGCTTTTAGACGTTTCGCGCTAAAACTAAATTCGTGAGTCATTTAAAATGACGAAAGTCAAGTTGAAACAGAGATCTCCGAGGTTTGTCCATGCCACTGTGTGTTGAGGAAATAAATTAAATAAATGATTGTTTGTATACGCGATTACGTATGTTTGTGTGAAACGTTAATATGTAACAAAACAGACTGATTTATATTAGTACAAACATCCAAAGATCTCATAATTTATATAAGCCACATCGCTATACGTTTTTAAGTGTGAACAGTAAAATTAAAGTGATAATTTACCGAACAATACCGGGGGAAATCTTGATGGCGCATTGCCAACTACATTTAAGGCGAAACATTTGAATAAAGACAATTACTCATCGTCGATAAAATACAGAGAAAGCATTTAAAATAATCGCCAGTTAAACCGCACAAGCTTGCCAAGGACGTACCATACACCTTAGAGTCGTACTGACGTGAAGTGATGTATTAGTAAACGAACACTATATCGTAAAACTCAGTAAAGTTTAAAAACGTTATCAGTTCCGTGTCCATTGCCGGTTACCCAAGGTCGTCTAGCCGGTGGTGGTAGAGAAAGCAGTAATGGTGTGAAGGATGCACCTTCCATACGAGTCGAGGGGCCGACGGCGCCGCGAAATGGCCGAGCTGGAACCCTGGTGGCTGCAATCCATCGTCGACGAGACCCTGGTTGAACACCCAGATCTAGGTAAAAAACTGAAACTTCAAAACAATGTTACAAACAACAGAAATTTATTAGTATATTTCTTTTGAATATCAATATATTATTTTTTTGTGTTAAATAATGAAACTATATTAAAAAAATTAACTGTTTGAAGGTAAAGACACGTGTCTATTTTTTTAAATCTGTGTTTTATTATTAATATAAAATATTTAATTTATATATTAAGATTACAAGTCAAAATATGACGTTATTAAAAACGTCATTAACTGCTGATCAGGTAACGATCAAAGGTTTAATAGGTCGTTAAAATCCTATTCATTGTGAAACCAGTTTTTATTAACACCACATTATTTGTTGCCACACTTGCTATTTATGTAATAATTTAATTAATGTATTGGAATTCTTTAATCAAATCGTCACGAATTGATATTAAAGGTTTGCTGCAAAAAATATTCTAAACATTTTTTAAAAAATATTTCCATCCATATTAAATAAATAACTAAATGATTAATACAAAAACAATTATATTACTAATAAAACAAGAAAATTATTTGCTTATTTGCGCTTTGTTAGCTAATTATTTTTTTGTTTTATTGAGTCACGGAGTTCCGCAAAGTAACGCTTGAATCAATAAATAATATTATGAGTCGTAGTAATATTAGTGACGAAGTAAAAATCTTACAATTGAAATTTCGACTTGCAATCCGAAAGCAATCATTTAAGAATTATCTCGTTTTCATATTATATATATGAACATCATATTCTTTTATATTTAATAACATATCGGTCCCTTATTTCGTCGATATTTAAGATGAGGGCACGTTGCCAAATATTTAAGTACACGTGAGCGTAACCTTTAAAATAACTACAATTACTACTCTAACCTTCTATCTCTTAAAGAAACACTTCCGAGGAAACCATCTTCACTACCGTGGAAGAACCGTGCTCATACCGGTTCACTCATTAATTTCACATCTAGGCATTTTATAACATTAATTTACATGTAACATAACCACTCGATAAAAAATTCGACAAGTCTTAAAAATGCATTGTTTCCCGAAATGCGAATATTTGTGCTTCAATTTTCTAAACAGCACCGCCGTCTACGTACAATTTTTTGATAAACTTTGTCATATATTTCGTATGTAATAAAATTGAAGCTTTTTCCAATATTAATCTATTAATATAATACAATAATAATATTTTTCTTGCGTTTTAACAAAAGAAAGACTTAAAGAATTGCAAATGTCTTCGTGGAACATTGGATTATCGCTTGCTCTGTGACACAGAGTTCTCAGATACGATTGCCGGGCGACGTGACTAGTAAAATTTAGATGATAGTAAGGTTTTTTCAACTCGTGTGTTCAGCAACCACTCTCAATATCCATCTATCGCAATAATAGCATTGCAATATTCCGGCAGTCATATATAAGAAAATTAAAATACTATGACCGAGCACGCTTTAACATATTCAGGGTCATTCTCACTTAACATAATGTGAAATTTAGATCAAGTGTTAACACATTACCATTAAAAAATAATGAAACCTAATAGTTATGTAAAACTACAAACCTGCTGTAACGTAAATCATCTCAATTAAAATAAATATAACCGTAAAATTATTCAAAAAAGTCTTATTTTTGTCAGTATATACTTTCTAAGAGAAAAATAAGTAAACAAATGAAAACTTTTTTTTAAGAGTAACGTATAAATAATGTATATCTGGATAGTGTCTGTTGGTGTAATTAAAATCTACTGGAGTTTGTGCTTGTGTAACGTAATAGTTTACATTACAAAAATTAGATAGTTACGAATATATGTTATAAATTCATTGAACGTTGATTATGTTTTTTCGTCACTGGCACCTGTAACGTTTCATCTTAACAATCGAATACTTCTTTGGCACAGTGGTTTACCCATTTGCCTTGTTACGCGGAGGTCCCAGGTTTGATTACCGGACCATAGGAGTTGTGGAGTGTGGATGGTGGTAAGGTTTTTTACACCCGCTTGGCTAGGTACCACCCTCAATGTCAATCTGCCGCCATAACAGTATTGTAGTGCTCCGGCAGTGATGCATGAGTGTAGCCCGATGTATTCTGGGCGAACACGCTTCACTATATACGGCCACATTGTCAATTAATATTAGAAGAAATCGAAGCCACGTGTTAGCTCATAACCAATAAAAAAAAATAATTAATCAAGTACATTACAGTTCTACAAATAGAGACTGGTTTTACCGAATTCTATCCGTGAAAAGCCATATTACGTTGACGATGATTAAACGCGTCCGTCTATGATTCGCCAATTTCCGGATTTCCCAAACAGGTGCTTGTATAAATAGTTTTTACGTCGTTAACTCAACAATAGTAATCGGTATAATTATCTTTGTTCAGTCAAAGGAGGTTATGTAAGCGTTGTCTGTACCGCACTTTATTGATTTTATATGTGGTTACGTGATCAAATAATATAACATATGTCATCTACATGTACCAAACGTACAGAGACGATTATTTTTAAAGTTTTATCGGCTATAGCCTAACACTTGACGTCAATTGCATCTGAAGTTTAGTGATAATGAGGCCATAGATGGTGAAGGTTGCTCGCCGAGAATACTTCTGGCTATTATGACGGAAGTTTGTATTGTGAACGGTAGAAAAAAACGGACATGGGTCCTCCGTGTTACAAAGCAAGCGAGAAACAATTGTACCATAGAGGGTTCCTTATTCCACGTCTTTTTTAGGCTAAGTCAGATAAAGATATAATTTACACATAACTACAATAAAATAAAGGCTGCCAATCGGCGTCTGTAATATTTCGTATATTAAAAAAGAATCTCAAAAAATAAACTATGACCCATTTTTGGCTAGACTAGACATTTTTATAATTAAATCAATAAAAAAATTCCAAGCCTTTGCTTCAGTTTGCATGAAATGATTGAAATAAGTGGGAAATGGTCTACACGATTGTTAAAATAAATAGTCTAAAAACATCTACAATTTATTCTGCTTTGAATAATCAAAGACCCGTCTTGACACGTTCAGTAGTTCTGACGTTATTGGGGAACAAAAAATTCAGTTTTCCTTGTATATATATATTTACATATTGAACATGTCTGAAAAAGTAAACTTAATAATTTTGTTATGGATTTCAGTCTAAACGAAATTAGGAATATCATATATTGTAAATAACTAAAAGTCACGCGGCAGCAATGTTGGGCTTAGTATGTTTTTTTATTTAATTACAGGATTAGTACCCATCTAGTATGTCTACCAAATTTTGAATGTATTGACTCATACAATAAACTATTCCATTGAAATTTGAAACCCGTTTCCTCCCCTATAGGTGAAAATTCGAAAAACCCTTTATTAGTGGATACCTACACCCTCCAAATTTGAAGTCTCTAGACTGTGCGTTGATATACACGTACAAGTCAATCAGTTAAGACCTTGAATGTTATATATAGATTATCAACTGCTATCTCTAAAAATTTCTACGTGAAGCAAAAGACTTCAACGCCTATCAAACTTAATAATTATAACTACAAAAATTATATTTCATGTCATAATGAGATTTGCTTCGTGTAGAGACAAGAAAATTTTGTTTTCGTCTATCATCGATTAGACGTTAGAATTTTTCTGTGTCGTATCGGTTTTATTTAATTTATAGAGCACTCCTATCTACTGACGACTTTTTCCGTAGTCAAGTTATTTATGTACTTTTCATCACAAATGTCAAAATTAAAAATAATTCCTTTCAATGTGTATTTGCTAAAAAAAACTGTTACTGATGTGCTAGTCTGGCAGACGAAATTATGTGTCATAATGTGAAACGGAATATTATCTTATTTCAGCTCACAAGTTGATATTTTTATGAAATCTTTAACTCGCACCCGAAATTTCTTGAAAGTGTTCTGATAAAAAACTAAATTAGATTTTGTTAAATTTCTTAAATATTGTAAATAGAAATAAAGGCACATTTCATTCTATTTCACTTTAAATTCGAACCCGCGAATCAAAATTGAAATGCTATTCTCTCGGAATTCATCACCGTTTATACAACCGAGTGATTCCATATAAAAGGTATAACAATTAGGTACAATCACGTACAGTCAACACCGCGGGTCCCAGGTACAGGCGCCTCTAAAAGCACTCATGGTAATGAGCTCATTGAATGCGCCCTAATGAGGTCACAGACTGCCCGGGCCGATCTAGAGATCTATATTATGTTAGGTCCGTGTTTTCGGAATGTTAAGCGGGTATAAGTACTCCAAACTTAATTACTTCCACAGATGTTTTAGTTTAAGTTGGATAGGGACTGTTTGAATTAGATAGCAGTAAGTAAAAGCAATAAATGTCTTCAAATTTTTGTGTTCAATGCACTGATTAAGCCGCATAATTTGTGTACTGCCTTTACATAGAACATAAATAAAACAACGAAAATCATAGTTCCTTTGTACTTCACACCACAACTATCATGCAATCGGATTAACGGTGATGTATTCTCTACTGTAATCTTTAATTAAAATGCTAAACATTGTAAAACATATATTTATATTTTTTAACGATGCTGTATTATAAATAACTACAATCAATAGAATTACTTCTCTGAAGAGTTAAAACGAGTTTGAGTATTTTTTCCATAAAAATTTAAACAAAAATTATAACCCGTAAAAAACAATTATAGCCACAAAAACATATATATTCAGATAATTAAGTTCGGTAAATCCTTAAACTTGAACTTATAAAAAAAAAACTTCAACGCTATACTTCTAACACACAAAAATTATAAACGCTAGTGTATACTTCATTAAAACCGCAAAAGCCTAAAATTGATTTTACAGTTTTTTAATTATTAATTATCATTATTACTTAATTCTGAAGTAATTATGTCTTGGCCCAGTGGATCTAATAATCTCCTCGTCACTGCTAGTGTTATATAAGATTCTATTCCAAGTAAGCAATTAAATTTGCCTAGCGTGCCTAATCATTATACGATTGAATATTAAAGGACTAAATTTGGAAGAGAGTCGATTTACTCCTTACGCAAAACCACTTCTCTTAATGGTCTATGGATAACCACCGAAGGGGATTTACCATTTTGTCGTCCGCATATTTCAGGAAATTTTTTATGAATTTTTAAACATCAAATAAAATATAGGTTCTAAATATAGTAAAAAGAAACATTTCAAAGCTTAAGGTCTACATCATAACAAAAACGAAAGGCACAAAATAAGGTATTTTTGGCCTTAAACACAGCAATGGATTTGTTCATGTGTTGCATTTTACTCGTAACAAAACGACACAACCGTGGTATCCGGACGTCAAAGTGTTAATAGGTATAAATCCCAAATCCATCATTATATATTGCCTCTGCAACGCACTTGTTTACGATTTACCTTGCAAAACATTTGTGCCTAATTCCATTCCAAGACCACATGAATAGAATAGTCTTGTTTTGATGAACCCGCCTGGCTTATACTGCCCTCATTATCAACCTGTCTTTATAACATCATTGCTGTTTTCCGACAGTTATACGTGAGAGAGCCAGAGTATTCCGAACAGGCACGCTCAACCATCCACCTCAAATCCCTTTGTACTGAGAGTGAATGTTGTGTTATTCTTAAACTCTAATGAGTAGTTACTATTCATTAATTAACTGAGCGTTAAGTTTCGCACAACAAATTCCACCTATTTCTGCAATTTAAGAATTAAAAATCGCAATAAAAATGTTAATTTATATTTCCATTTTATAATCACAATAATGAATACCGAGTCTCTAATTATATCTGTAGACGATGAGTCTACCATTAACTAATTTGAATCTAAGATTACCTAACAGCAGTAAATCACATCTACAGAAATAAGACCTTTATTTTTAAAAAAATATAAAAACGACATATACATCAAAATATTTGTTTATAAATTGTAATCTATAAAATATTTATGGATTTTTAAATATTTTAATTTTTATGGAGTATGCTTTTTAAGTATGTATTTGTAATAAAGAACGATCTCTTATTAGTTCACTAAACGTAAATATGCATATATTTATAGCTGAAGTTATGAACGTCTACCTATCAATAAATATTTAACTAACCTAACATATAATAGTCATAAAACGCGAACAATTGTAAAAAAAATAAAGGAACAAAAAAATTGTCTTCGTTATCTTTATACTACGCGAATGTATAAAGTTATCAGTACTGTAATAACGAAGTCAATATTGATTTGCAAACTTGCGAAATTTGAAGAAATATTACAAATTAATGGATTAAATACTAATGATATCACATTAGGATGTGACATACGAATCAACGCAAAGTACTGTATTGGCGAGTGGTTACTTTAATAACATTATACCAAATACTAAAAATAGAATCAGTAATGTCCAATTATATAAAAAAATTGGAAATAACTACTAAACTTAATTTAGATTGATAATCGTAACGAAAACGAACATTCAATACTATAAACATGAACCTGGTCTTGAGTTCAGAAACTACAAAGTCTTTGTCTCCACAAGACTTTAGGCAAAAGCAAAATAGGTTAAATATAGAATATAAATTCTATGGTTTGGTCGATGTAATAATTTTTTTTGATATTGATGAAAATAGTATCAAGTATTATTATAGAAAGAAAGCACGTTTATTACCACTACAATCAAATTTTTTAATATATTTTATAAATACAAAATAAAAAATTATCTACCGTGTGATAAATAATTAACCCACTACCACTGATCAATTCCAATTTAATTTAATATCATGTTTACATTTCTTACTGCAATATAACATGAACAAAAATATTAACAAAATGTGTAATTAATGATCGTTTTTCTAATATCGTGAAAAGATTTTATTTAAACATTTATTAGCGTAAAATTATCTTTCAATTTTCCTCTTTTCTCAAATGATATTTCGTAAATATTTCAATAACCGAGAAAGCTTGATTTCCTTAAACTCTTCATTTCTAAGCACCCTTTATCGCGGCCTGACCGCATTCCTTACCCACACTTTGCGGCCGTATAATTTGTATGTAGCTTCCGTAAATAGAGAAACCACAGTTACATTATAAACATTTTTTTCTCATTATTTCTCGTAACGATGTCTCTTTACATGGTTAATTTCTTTGATAAAAATAAAAAAAAAGTATTTACAGGACAAATAAAAGAGGACCTATATTTAAGAGATAAAACAAAAAAAGATGTAGCATGAAAAATATTTGCCAGTAATCATAAAAATGTGCACTTTCATGTTTACAACGCCATCAAAAAGTTTTATTTCGTTGTAACCTGTTCCAATGTTTTAACTACCAACACTTATATCTAACACTTGATCTCATTTTATCATGATGGTGGGCAGTAATGAAAGTATAGATGGTGAAGCGTGCTCGACCAGAAAACTTTAACTATAATATACACAGCGAACAACATATTTTTTTCCTGAATATACTTCATTAAATTAGGTCTTCACGGGCACTTCTGAATGCTCAAATTACTTGAACAACTAAATTCTAATATTATTTATTACAGCCTAAAATTTGACTTCAATTTCACGTAATATTAGGTTGCAATGAGTCCAAAGATGATGAAGCATGGTCGCCTAGAACACTCTTTTTATATGTATGTACTATACAAAGTAAAGATATACTAGTATATGTACTTATATTAAATCTTTCCAAAAAAATAAAAGTTGATTTTAAAATAGTCATTACTAATTTTATAATGGGAAATCCGTCACTATTAAAAAAACCTAAACGACAATAAAAACTTATTAAAAATCCCCAATAATTTTTTTCTTATTAAACTGAACTTTTTGTCTAGTGTTTTTTTGTGTAAATGGTATTACAGTTATTGGCATTTCGTACTGAAGTGTCTGTAGATGATTCCGTACATCCATTAATGTAAACAATGTGCGTATATTTTTCCTCGTTCGATCAGGTTTTTTTAGCATCGCCGTATGTTAGCGACCGGTGTGATATTTCTGTAACAAACTATTAACACTTCGGTAGGCGTGTTATTGTTACGTAAGAGATGAGGTATTCTAATATTGCGTACGTATGATGACATGTTTATTTTTTAAACTTTGCGTATAAGTGAATATATTAAAGGTTGCTTAACATTATTGTCTTTATCTCATGTATTACTTCGCTAATATTTATTAACAACTAAAAACTGTTCGAAGGAATGTTTTTTTTGTAAATGGGATACCACTTGCCGTCAATTTTAGTAAATTGTGACACATAATTCCAGCCCTCACATATATAACTGTCGGAACATAGCAATTGGTGTAATAGCGGTAGATTGACATTGAGGGTGATAGCTAGCCGGGCGGGTTTCAATCCCGGGATAACCATTTTAGAAGGCAAGTGATAAAACATAAGGCAATAAAGCATACCAATTAAATTGAATGGACGAAATCAAGAATAGAACTGTCAAAAATAATTTAGACAAAATTAGGTGTGGTATCTACGTCGACCGCTGTTAGCATATCAAGTATAGTAGCTTCTTCAAACTCTTCACTCGCAGATCCATAATGAATGGGTCATGGAACCAAACATCAAATACGATAGTAAGACGATCAATGCCGGCAAGATGATAGTAGAAGAACTGACGGCGAAACCTGACCTACCACCATTTTTTTTAAATGTTCACAATTGAAGCCAAGCTTAGGTATTTATAAAACCAGCCGTCATCTGCCGGCTTCTCTGAGCGTGGTAATTTGTTTATTTTATTATAAAATGAATCTTCCTACAGTATGTGTTCCAATTTTCCATCCATTCCGAACATCGATTCAGAGAATAAAAATTGAAATTTGAAACACATCCCCTTTCTCTCTAGGGGTTGGAATTTCAAAACCTTTCTTAGTGGATTCAAATTTCACGTCTCTAGTACCAGCGGTTTAAATTGTGCGTTATATAACGTTAGTAAATCAATAAGAATTGTGAATTTCATATGTATAGTTCCAAACATTTTTCACAGTTTACAAACGGGTTGAATCTCCTTAGAAATGCTGCCGAAAAATCAAAATTGCACTAAATATACAAAAGCACAAGGTATTATAACTGAAGGTGTAAAATATTTTAGATATATCAAGCATAAAAAAGAAAAAAAGCAGAATTATAAACAATGAAGTAAATACGTTAATCTGTGTGATCCGTCTTCAGAAATCACAACATAAAAGCTTACATTTACGCGTTTGTTCGTCAAGAATTTAAATATTCAATTTGTGTATATTATATATGTATTGAATATGGTTGCTATACTTCTTGTACAGTGAAACGATTCGACAAGATCAAGGATGCTTGCACGACGTGTACAGTAACAAATCCCAATCATCCCCATGATATATGCAAATCATGATGCATGCTGTTTCGTTATCCAGTAGTACAGAATAGAGGAAATATGCTACAAGAGAAAATAATTAAAAAATTAAGTTATTTAACTTAAACTGATAAAATGAACAGCACAATCGACATAATAGTAGTCTAACTTGCAGAAACGAAGGTCGTCAAATCCGTCCTTAACTTTTTCGTGAATAATCTCTGTAACACAAATAAAAATTATGTATTTAGAAGTTAATTGGAATTTTAGTAAAAAAAGAACATATTAACGCAGATACGGTGACGTTTAAAATTTGAAAAAACTTCAATAAGTAAACTGTAAGCTGGCGTAATGCACGTTGCCACGGCAACAACGTCACGATTATAGAAACTTGTTTCTTTCTGAATCATCTCCATATAGTAAAGAACGTAGCGTAAGCGCATTCAACAAGCAACTCACGGCCAGTAACGTATTAACGGTGTGGCTTGCGATTTATCTAATCAACAAATTTGGTAATTTAGATTTAATATGTAAATTTGCATGTACATTTAAAATTACGTCCATTTTACAAAAAAAAATATTTCTTTAAATATTTCTGGACTTTCAGTTGTTTTAATTTTGGAATAAAAAATTCATCATGTTTTTAATTTTTTTATTCAATTAGATAAAATAAAAAAAATATATGCGCGATATGTAAGGAAATGGTGTCAGTTTGGTTATAAATACAGTAAAACTTCGCATCAAAACGACACAAAAATGTAAGGTTCCTGTCCGCCTTTAAACTAAACAACACGCTACAAAACAAAATTATGAGTGTGATTGTTTAATTACGAAAACTAGCAGAGCAGTCGTGGCCGAGCGGTTAAGGCGTCTGACTAGAAATCAGATTCCCTCTGGGAGCGTAGGTTCGAATCCTACCGACTGCGACAAAAAATTATTCTTTTTAATTTAATTTTTTTTTTGAGAATGAAAAACCATCTAATTAAATACCCATGGCAACTTTTAAATATATTTAAAGTAAGATTCCATTTCAAATATTTTACAGTGCTTAAGTGATAGTCAATGTTTATTTTAATTAAAATGATCACCAAACCGCTTTAATTTTTTTTATATCTACGTCGCTAATCTTATTATCTATACTGATAAAAGTAAAATATATTTTTATGATTTGAAATTTGTCAGGCCATTTACTTTAATGGACATTTATTCTCTCCAACAAAAATAAAACTGGTATATTTAAACTTTCATTTATTTTAATAATTAATAATAAATTCATTATTATATTATTTAAATAAAAAAAGTTTAATTTCAAATACAACGAAGTGATAAGTAAAACAAAATCATCAATTTTCATTTATTTAAAAAAAGCAATACAGTCTTGAGTAACATAACCTACCAACTCTCGATATCTCTGACAGTCACTAGTCTCCATAGACATCACTTAACACGTTCACTGGGATACGGTGTCCAAGACACGTGCACGTATCTTACTTGCGGTGCGGCTAAGAAAAACACAGATTCATTTGTGGTGCGACGGAAATATCTTTAATTTGGTTAAATTTAGCAAAAATTATATAAATATTTATTTAAGATGTGATGTGTATTAAGGTAGGTAACCTTAATACGGGGTTACCTTGACCAAATTAGTTTAGACCTAGACCTAACTAGATAGAACTGTTACATGTATGTAGAAAAAAGCATGACACTATAATGATCGTTTTAGTACATGGTCTAAAACGCCCCGTACCGCAAGAATGAAAATTACAGATAAATCAGTGCCGCTTTGAATATTTAATAATACGATTTGTTAATGTAGCTTTAAGTCATTTAAAAGTACGAATAAGATAACATAAACGTCGTTCCTTTTTCAGTTCGCACCGGGAGTCCAGACTACATGTGTTCAATGCTACCACAACACTGGCGATCGAACAAGACTTTACCGGGAGGCTTCAAGGTGGTAGCCCTGGGCGAAGTGCTCGACGGCACGATGGTCACCGTTCGCGCTGGCAACGATGAGAACATCACCGCCGAACTTAGGAACAACACCGCCGTCATGAAAAACAGGGTGGCCAAATTCAACGATTTGAGATTCGTTGGCAGAAGCGGAAGAGGTTAGTTAATCAGATATATATTTATGAGAAAATAGATACATAGATCAAGACTCAAAAATACTATATTTTTAAAAAAAATATATGTAATTAATGAATTATTATATAATTTTTATTAATTTTACTAGTTATCCACTCCATTCGACTCTTCCGCGTGTGTTACTTAGTTAATGTAGTGGGAAAGTTGTACGGCTTGTGTAAGCCAATAGATTCTCCTGTAAAAGAAGAGTTTGTTCTACAACTTTAGATCCTGATGCATTTCATAACAGAAAATAAACATGGAATCGGGTTTTTGTTGCTAAAGATCCCACATAACCTTGACTCACACAAAAAGAGAGGTATCTCGTCAAATCGCTTTACATTCCTAGTCATCAAGTTCTAAGTTTATGAAGTCGCAAATTACACATACAACATATCCTACTACACAAACTATACAACAATGGATGGGGTGTGTATTTCGTAAACAAAAAAAAAAGTTCCATGTCCAAGTCAAATATAGATCAAGAAGCTAATCCAAGAATGTCCTAGCAAGTCAATGGGCCGATAAATATCAGATCGTAACGTAACCGATCGCACGACGATCCGGTTTCAGGTGCAATATTCGGTGCACGAGAGGTGACAGCCAATACCTATTAAGGCTAGTGTCCACCGCGCAAAGCCGGTGGGGTTATTACGTATCACGCGAACGGACAGCGGCAGAGGATATCGCATAATAATTGTTGCTAAATAAATCGCGTTAGTTATCGCAGATCGAAAAACATTGTTTCACATCTAGTAGGTAAATTATCCACTGAGCTACGGCTTTTATACAAATGCAGTAAACACACACCCGTACCCTTACTGTGCACTGAAGATGGCTTATTTATTCCATAAATTCCATGCTAAGTAACAGTACATATAAATATTTACAATAATTTAAACTCATAACAAACAAGTCAACAATTTCTTATATGTACACTATATACTAGAAATGCTGATGGTAATCCTCAACTGGCAGAGTACTGAAAAAAATATTCTTTTATTATAAGTGTGTGTGTTTTCTTTGTCTCTGTAAATATTTTTATCTATAAACGCTACAGAAGGCCCGTTTACGATAAGCAAGCAACTACTAGACAATCACTTACTTAATATTCATTTTTAAATCACTTAAAAGCAACTAATGGGCGACTTTCAGCATCGCTAAAAATTCGCAAAATACATGATAACAACGCAAGTCAGGTCATAATGCAGAAATACGCATGCGTAGGTATATGTATAGTTCCGATAGAAAATCTTAATAAAACTCAATAAATTCAAACTGCGTATACTCGTACAATCTTAATACCATTATGAAATACTTGTACTATCTTTATCAAAGAATATTTTTCTTCACCAAAATAAATGATTTAAATATTATTTTGAACTCTAAATACACCACTAATAATAATATAATTATTTTGAAAACTACATTTTTTTTTTCAATAATATAAAACTTATTGATATGAAAAAGTTTGAATAGGACCTAAATTATTTTTCTTGCGTCTAATATTAGTGATTATTGATACCTTGACAGTGTAACAGTGTTGTGGTTAGGAACTTTTTTTTAATTAAACAAATACTTTAATGGCTAAACTCGAAGTTCCATGATAATAAAAAAAATCATTTGCGGTAAATATGAACACAGAAACCGATCTCCGACACAGACAAAATGCAATTTTTCGACGTTCAACTCAATTACGTTTTATGTAAATTTCCAGGTCCACACTATGTCGATAATCATAAAATCCGATACCTTTTCCTGTGTTGCAAAGTAGACTAGTGTGGTCCACCATTAATTTCATGACGCGAAGACCTTAACTCTATCCTAGCTTGATCTTTGAATTCCTCCGTGGCGCGCTGGTTTACCAATTGCTTGCAATGCAGAGGTCCCTATGATAGGATTTTTCGGACCCATATGGCTAACTATCAGTCTCAATATCAATCTGCCGCTGTAACAGCATTGCTGTGTTTCGATTGTGCTGTATATGAGAGCCAGAAATATTATCGGCGAAACCGCCTCACCAACTACAGCCTCGTTATCACTTAACATCGGACGATATCGGGGTCAAACGTTAGCCCATACCCAAAAAAAAATCTTCATTCTATCACTGCAGAACTAGAACACTACAGAAGAGATAGAACAGAGTTACGTTTGTTCAGAAACTACTGTTGAATTAAAAAGAAATCTCTTAAAATTTTTGAATCGTAAAAAACGAAACATACATTTATAACATTACAAAACGCCGTCCTTTGCTGCAGGCGCAGTTCTTAGATTAAATTCGCCCTTTACTTGTGTGGTGTCACAATAATAGATAAAATAATAATATATTAAATCTCTAGAAAAACCTTCGCTATACAGTGTATATTTTATACAAAATAGTTCGTCAACATTATCTACATGATGATCAAAAACATTTTTAAAATTATGTCCTTGACTGTCAGTCCCTACGTTGTCATATCACATAAAACCTGTAAGATCATTTTTATCAAATTTTGGTATATTAAAGCTAATCACCAAGGTTAATACTTAAGATTTTTTTATAGATTACAAGTATTTCAATCCTTCGAAATAATAGTTTCATTATTGTGCTCTTATATTTTGCAAGCTAATATAATCACAGGTACTAGTGATTATATTCCAGTAGAATAGAAGTATATCCATCCACTAGTATCTATAAAGAAAAAATAATTTAAATACATCAATTTCTTTTTCGATATTCTAAATTCAAATTATACAGATAAACGACCGTTTGTGACAGCGCGAAAACTTTCCCCGATGCATCTCTGTATCAGAGAGGTCGGATTTTAATTTCCAAACCGCAGTCGGCAGTAAACGACGTTCGTACTTTACAGTTCCATTGTGTTGCGCTGCATTCGCGCATATCGAAGATATTACCGACCCACATGCACGTGTAAAACTCATGACGGGCTCGCGGAACATTCCGTCTCACGACTGGTCATCCTTCGGGTAAATAAACCCGATTGCTTATTACATAGACCATGTTTTTTATAAAATACGCATCGTTTAATTCACCTTCGTTTTTTTAAAATATTTATTGAGGGATGTAAAAGAAACTAACTGTCATTACTAAAACTATTCGTTCACATAAAACATCAAAAACTTATATAAACTTTTTATAGATATTACAAATACATCTTAAATGAAAAATTAAATGCTTCTTAAATGTTACTACCGGAATAAATTATAGTAGAACTTTTTCGTTAACTTTTCTATTCAATCATTCCTTTTAAGATAACAGTCATTCTCTGAACCGTGCTCCAACGCTTTCTTCATCTTTTTATAACTCAACAATTACGTTTTCTTATGTTTGTTTAATACTTTTTCCCGCCTGCCTGTTTCTTCTTCTGTCCTTGAAATATCAATCGACGGTATTATTGAAAATGTTGGGTGATAATCGAATGAAGTTCACCCGACTCGAAACGTCCCTTTAAAAATGTCCTAGTCCAAATATCGATTATAATTAGGCGTGTAACTAAATACTCATAATACGAGGAGTTTGTGACGTGGTCATCACAACACTGCGCCGCTAATGCGACGTGATTTGAACGGACAGCTCTGGGTTGAGGACCCGTCGAGGCGTACGAAATTATTGATATCGATATTGGTTCTTATTTACGCGTAATAGTCCGGGATGCATTTTCGAAAATTGAAATACGACATTTTAGAACTAAGAAAACATAACGCCTTTCATAATGAAACGTCAATGACAGGAGCGTAAATTAAGTATCAACCAAACTTGCATACAGCCAACTCAGCTGATGAGTTTATCGGTAAACTTACGCAGGAAAATCATCGCCTCCATTATTGTAATTAATTTTTTTTTTGTATATTATTTAATTAATTAGATGTATCATCGTAATTCTCCAATTACTACCATATCTTTAAATATTAACAATAAAAAAATGGCTGTATAAAATACTTGTCATGGGAAAAAATATTTTCCTCTGAAACAGTATGTTAACAAGTAAAATAAACTGTATCAGTATCAAGTGTCATCCACTAAAAGTATAAAAACTGTATTTCTACATTAGTGGATCAATAAAAAGTATGTTATTAACAATTGGAAAAATTTTACAAAATTTATACACATATGGGGAGTGTGAAAACTGTAATAGTAGGAATTAAATAAAACGAAATGGTTAATTACTTATTTCACAAATATTTTAAAATAACTTGTATTACAGGAGTAAAACAAATATTTTCTTATTACCGTCTCACGTTTAATGGGAAAGGTTGAAAAAAAACCCTCATGTTGTCATCAACCAGAACACATAATTAGGCTCGAGTGGTCGCTCGTAAACGGCATGACCAGAATGCGACAAAATCATTTTGTATAGCGGTCACCGTCGTATTACGGTCTATTCTAAATCACCATATTTCTTTTTTATACCGAACAACTTTATTTGTCTCTCATATAATTCAAAAGATGCTTACTCGTGTAATAATTAGAAGATAGCCATTCCTGCAAGAACTGCGCCGTTCGCGATAAAATTGTCAATAAATAATTTTGACAAAAATATTATTGTTTAACTTAATATTTGTCTGAATATTGTAGAAACCGATTTTGTGGCACATTGATTACTGATATTTTATATACATTATTTCTTTCTAACTGTTGACTTCTGTCAATGTAAAATTTTTGAATACCTTTTTTTAAATTACAAACGATGGTACAATTATAACAATTATACAAATGATACAAGTAGAACTCAATTTATTAATTGAGTTCCATGTTATTTATATAATTAAGGAAAACTCACAGTCTATTTCGGAACTCTGATAGAATATCTAACTCTAAATACGTGCGTAACAATTTACTACAAAACATTAATGCAGCAAAAAACGGTATGTAGCTCATCATAAACTTGTACTTTGTTGGTTACAGATTGCTCATAGTTTTAATGCTACCTATAATTGCTTAAAATGTAAAATACTTCTAATACACTTGTTAAAAATTTAATTACTTATTTAATACCTACTAGCGAATCGCAGACACAATGTTCTCAAAATTAGATGAGATAATATTGGAGAGCAATAACCGTTCATGAATACTTCTTATCCATTACTGTTTAGAAATATATATTTAAATATATTACCATTTATTATATAGATTCGAAGTGTCGACATATGTGTCGCTTTCTAATCAGAACACTCCTATTTTTAGGTGCACTTTGGATGTACTAAAACGTAATCGAGAAAGCAGCACGTTCATTGTCACTCCAGAACTAAATCCGTCCATCCCCACTCCGCTCTCACCACAAACGATTTTCGTGAAAATCGTGTCATAGCGGAGCTTGTCTGAGTGTGAATCGTCTCCTCGCAAATGTCACTCAGGATTTACGTTCTATCGTAAATCAAGATGGCCGCCGTTCCCTCCCTACGCCTCGACCCGCGCCCACCTGCGCCCGCGCACAATAATTGAATATTTCACGCACCTCTCTCAACACCTCCAGAAAACGGTCGTTGGGATACAATGTTATGTTTATTGCTTCTCGCGTATTGTGTTAGGTCCTTAACTGTTGATGACTGATCATGCGAAATGCATTAAGTTTCATGGCGATTTTAAACGCTATATTTCACATCGTTCGGGGCACGCCTTTGGTGTTTAGCGGCAAATGGTTTATGATGATTTGTTTCCGTATTGAAGTATCGCTGACGCTTATGTTGCTTTGTTGAGGAAACGGATAACATATGGTACCAGAAAGAATAAAAAGAGTTAAAAATACCTGTTAACGGTGATTATTCTGTGCCCTAATTCTCTGTTAAACCCTTGCTAAAGCTATCGACCCAATGAAACCCGTTATGTATATTAAAAATTGAATCAGTCACTGGAATATGTACAGAATATATTCTGAATGCATTAAAACGATTTTTTAAAAGTATAAAATTAAATAAATGCAAAAAGAAGAAAAATTACGTATATTACTGGAATTCTGTGTAATTTTGATTGCCTCTGTGGCGCAGTAGATTACCACAGTCTGTAACGCAGAGGTTCCAGATCGGATTAAGAAACTATATGTGTAATGGAGTCAGATCATGGTCAGTAAGGTTTTTTCGAACCAGCCTGGCCAGCTACGCCATAACAACTTTGCTGTGTTCCGATAGCCATACATATGAGAGATAAAGAATTCTGGGCAAGCACCCTTCAACATCTACGACCTACTGTCACTGAAAAGCATGTCTCAATTGAGGTCAAAATTAACCCCATTGCCAATTAATAATCTTTTATTTATAAGCGATAAAAAATAATAGTAAAGAATCAATCTTGAATGAACAGAATCATAAATAGTATTCTATTGTTAAGGCTGCAATAATAAATAATTTAGTATAATTGATAATCTAATCATAATGTAATAAATTTTTAATGAAAAAAATAGGAAATGTTATACAACAAAACCAGTGGAACAATTGATAAACGTACCACTGATGCATATACGGACCAGTCTTGACTTGTTCAGGAAATACCAGCCGCGTGATAGTTTATCGGTATCGGTGGGAACCACAGCTGAAATTTCGTTCCGCTCATATCTATTTTTTTTAAATATCAATTTATAATTAGAACAAACAATGTTTACAAAGAACGGAGTTTATATGTCTCGATTAGTGTTATTATTTCTCTGTCAATTTAAATCAATTATTGTTATACTTATTGATTGTTTATAAATTAAATCGTTTTATTGTACGACATAACTACTGAAATAAAATATTAGTGTCTTTAACATAAAAATTAGGATCAAAAATTATGTATGAGATAAGAACCGTATGAAAAGCATATGACTGAATATCATTTCGTTCCTTTCTAACTTTACGTTCAAAAGTATAGCAGAAAAGTAATTATAGTACTGACATTTTCCTTTAAAGATATACCTAGTACTGTTATGATTTTTATGACTTATTTAACATATTCACAGGAAAAAAAAAAGAAAATATGTTGGTTTTGTTGATTAGATATTTACAATTTTCACTTCATTATTTAATGCGATAAATACTTAGTATTTGTAAAACGATTCGAAATTGTAAACAGATGAAATTCTGCACAGAGTCCGGAATCGCTTACCAAATAATCAAATCTAACATTCAACAGAAAAGGAATACGTAAACGCTCCCGACCAGACGGTGCTTTGAAATCAATCATTTGCGCTAAATCGAGAGCGCGCTACACGCGAATTATCTGCATTAGACATGTTAATCCACTCATTTTAACTGTAATTTTATTCCGTATTTATCGGTGCATTCATTACTGGCGACCGCAAATCGGACGCCCAAAAAGCACTCTATTTTCCACCGTCCGCGCTCGAGCCAGTCCGTGCGTAGCGCTTTGCGCGGGAAAATGCCGTTTCACGCGGCGATATGAAATCTACAGAGACGTAATTTCTAAAATCGTATTCTATTACATGAAAAAGTTAGAAATTAATATATTTACGTTTCAACAGCAGTATAACACAAAAATATTATAATAGTTGGGTATTGTTGAACGATTGACTACATTAGAACTTTTTTTAATTATAATAATTGTATCTCAATCTAACATAAATAATAAGCAAGTAAAAATGTTTTCCTTATTACTGTTGTAATATGGAATGGAAATCAAAATTATAATTATCAAATATTCAAATAGTCAAAGATATATTGACATGTTTACGTAAAAATATATAAACAGCATTATTTCGGAATTAATTAATATATTCGGAATTAATTATAATTATTAAACAATTTTTACTCTCTTCTCTTTGTTAAATGATGATGCATTGACGCACACATACTTCGAAATAAATTACCACAGATAACCTAAAGATGGGATCAAACTTACAAGTAACGTTAAATATAAAAATATTAAGCTGTAGATACATTGCATAACTTTAGAAGGTGGAGTTTAAAGTTTAGATCGCTCATAAGCCGCTTTCGCATGCGGTCAAATCTAAAGTGCTGTAACTAATTCAATTTAAATGCTCTTTTAATGAAGAATTACGAAAACTGTTAAATCAAACTCATGTATTTGTTGCAGGGAAGAGTTTCTCATTGACAATTACTATATCGACGTCTCCACCCCAAGTGGCGACGTACCAAAAGGCGATCAAAGTGACTGTCGACGGACCAAGAGAGCCCCGCTCCAAGACTAGTAAGTACCTAAAATTTTAAAAATGTAACTATATTATGACCTTAACTAAATAACAAAATTTTATTCAAGTCTTTTCGCTTACCCTCTCATGTATCAGTTTAGATATTTGGAAACAAAGAGAGGGCTTTAGGCTCATTACGTATTTCTATAAAAAGCGAAGATTATCTAATGTTCCACCTAAAAAGGTGATTTGACACTTCAATGAAAAAATTCAAATAATATATGTAAGTTATATTTATAAAAATAAAGCGAAATCTGCCAAGGGTGACACGGCGTGCTCGTCGAGAACACACTAGATATCATTTATGTATGATTACCGAGCTGTTACGGCGCTATATTAATAATTTGAAAACATTTGAAAACACTGCCTTCATCAAAGCAGGTTAGCACTGTGCCAAAGAAGCTGTTAACTATCTGAAGTCAACACAATTGTTACGGATTTTTTAAGTTTTAGTTTTAATTAATTGTGTATAAACAAATATGAACATAAATTACTTATTAAAATGACAGTTCTTCCTCGCTACATACAGTCACGTTGTGATTCCTATTCGCAAGAATTTAAATTTCTATTTTTGTCTTCAGTCTATTTCTAAATGTGCCTATCGTATTTATTTTAATAGTCTACATACCTATAAGCAGCAACATGTTTCATCGTAAAGGCCTGTCACCCACACATCAGATGAAAATATTGCCCTTCTCGTGAACGTATGTTATTTAAAATATCAGTCACATGTTACCTTTTTGTACGAGACTACTGTCGCTTTGCTATAAAGCGCGCATATTCATTTCATATTATAAAAAGCATTAACAAACCAATAGTAGATGCGAAACCACATATTAAAACAAACACACACGGCTAGCATTTAAAACATATTTATTTTGTTTATTTACGCTCTGCATCACTATTACTAATGCACAATAATAATTATCAACATTAAATGAAAAACTAATTTGATTGAACATGTCACGAGCCAACTCCCAATTTGTTATTATTCGACGCACTGTTGCAAAAACCGCAGTAGGGACGTAAACAATTAAAATATTCTATATTATACTCCGCGGCAACCAATAAATATAATCAGATCACGAAATTTATTTTAATTAAATTAATACTGAACAGAATAGGCACACTGCAACTTTGTTAGATGATACGCGGGACGAAGACACGATGATTATTTCACATACTATCGTAACTGCTTTACTATATTTATTATTCTATACTGTCGCACTGACAATCGCACATATTTTTTAAAATCAAAACAGCTCTCTCACCCGCGCTATTACCGTTATTTTCATAACCTATAACATACACAGAAAGTTTTGAAAAAACAAAATTGATATTAAAATATCTCTCTTTCCAGAGACCATTTTCTGGGGTAACACAATCATAATTTTAAACGGAATTAAGTAGCAGTGGGTACGTAGATGGTGAAACGTGCTCTACCCAAATAATCTAAACCTCACATGTACGACCGCCGGAACACAGCAGTGCTATTATCGTGGCAGATAGGCATAAAAGGTAACGGATACCCATGCGGATTCGATAAAACCACATGAGTTTGAATGGTGGTAGACAACTCCAATGACCTCCGCGTTACAAGACAGGGAGTTTAGCCAATGTACGATGGGTCCACCAATAGAACAAAATAACGAGAATCTACATTAACCTTTATATCACATGTGTTATCAACAGGCGAAGTGTCTGCACTTCTCCTTCGATTTTATAACATTAAATTTTATCTGTTGCTGGATGGAAGCCATATCGCTAAGCTTACTGATATTTACAAGACTATTTCACCTCTAATAATCACTACACCATATATACAAACAAATTTTATGCTACTTAATTCTAGTGCTCCCAATTAAAACATGAATAAAATACCCGTCGGTTACTTATTTCAAAAATTGTGTATCCGAGTTCTAGACGCGCAAAATATCTTATATATCAATTACTGCATGATACTTTTTTAAATTTTCAAACGGCAAAAAATCAGTTACTTATTTTACCATACACAAGTAATATTTTATCTACAATGAGGTTGACCTCGATTTCACATAATGTCAAGTACACAGTCGAAGTGTAGCTGTAGTTAAATTGGGTCGCGAACAATACTCTAGTCCTCATAAAAAGGTCACCTAATTTAATTCATACAATAATCAATTAAAACAACATGTACATTGTTCTCTCTATTTAATAAGAATATTTAGCTGTATTTTTTTAAATACTATGTAATGATATACGCACGTAATATTTTAAATTAAAACGTAAAATTTTATTTTAAAACTTCTCACGCTTTATCATAAAACAATTTGTATTCATCAACTTGCATATGTACACATGCTTCTATTTTTATCAATACTTTTGTATAGGATACGGTGGTACGCCGCGAACTCGTTATCTTTGGTGCTAGATAGTGGTTTTCTTCCCACGGGAGTCTCTGTTACGATTGTCCTGGGACGTTTGAAGGACGTTCATAACAACACGTTACAATCAATCGTTTCAAAATGATAATTCTTCTAGACTGTTTTGTGATGCATTGATAGCTTTTTCAGCTGCCTGCACATTGAATTCATAATCTTTTTAAAAAAAATTTACATTGATTCCATTTTTATTAGATATTATATCAATAGATACAAATTAAAGTGCATCAATATTTTTTTAATAATGATTGATATGTACTACATTGATTATTCGTTGACCATTCTTTCATAAAAATATTAACGTAGTTACACTTACATAAATTTATCTTCATATGTATCTAATTATTTTCTTAACATACATTTACATATATGTAAAGTATAAATAAATAATACGTAATACCATGAAGTAATTCCTATAAACGTTCCATTATGAAGTATGCATTAGCAAAGAAATGTAAAAACATTGACCACATTCTTAGATAACATTTCAACGTGTAACATAGTGTCAGGGGCATCATAACCAATAAATAATAAACAAGCGGCAAATGAATAATCGTAATTGATTCCTTCCGCCATCCGACATCCGGGCGGTCACGCGAAACTAAGGCAGCGTTCGAAAGGTGCTCAAACTATCGAAATTGGCTTACGGACGGAAAAAATTGTACGTTACGCCATATGGAGCGCCGGCGGGGAACAATAGTGAAATTATATTCTGTAATAAGTCCGGGACACGCACGGGGCACAACTGCTCCCGAGGATAGCTCCTTTGTGAAGACGAGGCCTTTCGAGGAACACATGGAGCTGCGCACGTAACTTGTCTCTGTTTTCGACAATATTATTTTGTTAAATAATTTCAATGATATTAGTATATGAATCATTTAAAACACAAGACATAAAAAATATCGTATAAAAATATTCAAATATTCCTAATGAAAATACTTTCCAATAATTTATTTACATTTGCTAAAAGCTTCCAAAATTTATTTATAATATTTATTTTTATCGGCAATAAAGTAACCAGTCCTTTATTTCATGTGATGTTAAATAACAATAGGGCCGTAGATAGTTAAGGCGCGCGCGCTGAGTATTGTGGCTCTCGCACGTATGACAGCAAACTATTATGGCTAATTGACATTGAGGGCGGTAGCTAGCCAGACGGGTTCGTAAAAACCCTTCCACCTCTCAAGCTCCACTACTCACGTGGCAGGCGAATGGAACTCGGGACCTCCGCGTTATATGGCAAGCGATAAACCGCTGCTTAACGGAGGCGGTCATACCTAAACATTACCCACCTACGGTCGAAGGGCGTGCGTTAATACCTTTTATGCTTTTAGATGCTATCTACATCATTAAAACAAACGCAAAGCGAATCATGATAATATTCAAAGGAATAATAAACATCGAAAATCCCGCTTAAAGTACAAATATCCCAAAACAAAGCGCGAATGGGACAGACAAAAGGCAAGTACGTACTTAGCCCGTAAGCCCCGAACTCCAGTGGACAAGAAGGAAAGATCTCGCGTGCACAAGGGACTTAAAAGTTTGAGTTAATAGACTTAATTTGTAGGTGCCCAGTGTAATCGGCTTCGCAGTGACCCTCGCTAATTGGGTTGTGCCGTTCTGTAATAAGCTATATCGAATAAACATGCAGTAATATAATATATTTATTGCATACATTGTTATCGTAATTAAAGCTTCTTCTTTTTGTACCAAATATAGCGTAAATAAAATAATTCTGTTTTAAACTATACATGTGTTAAATATTTAATAACACCATGTCTAAACATTGTATATTTTTTACATTCATATTTATAAAATTATTTTTTAAAAATATCTTACTTTCTTTTAAAATTTATTTGATTTACGTTTTATTATTCATACACAACAATTAATTTTTGTTTAAGTAATTTTTTTTGAAAAAACTTATTAGCTAAATGAGACCTATTCTATAAATATAAAATAATTATTCAACCGTTTCCGATATTGTGTATTAATGTTTTTTACATTTCGTGTACCAATTTGATGTAAAATTAAATGACATATCGACAACGTACGGTGCGCATCCCTGGTTTGATACTTCTATGTATCGATAATTAAACTGCTGCATTTGTTTGTGTCCATTTCAAAGTATAATTACGGCATCGATATTTTTCCGTACATTGTATGAGCACGTAAACTAATTGTGTGCATATTTTTTTTTAACTCGAACCGGGAACCGATATAATTAGGGCGGTACCTTTTAAGCCAGGCCAATTTTCCGGCGCTAGATCCATTTTGGACCATCGATAAAAAATACACCTTTTTGCGTCTAATTACTTGATTGACACGATTCTCTTTATTTTTAAACAGGATATGTTATAATTACCAATTAGAGCATACCGTAGCTTAAAAAAATATATTTGTGTTTTATAAAAAAGCAATATATAATTAAATTTACACTGTAATTAAACGAAATATTTGCAAGACAAAAACCATTTAACACGAAGATAATATATGGAACAGCTTTAATGACTTAATTGTTAAGATTTATGCATCTGAGGTTGAAGGCCAGATTCCAAAATTCCAACTTTTATTACAAACTACCTCCTTGCAGAAAACAGATTGAACCTGGAGAATTTCAATAACACTGGCAACGTTATGAATATACTACTAAAAAATAGAAATCAAATTATGACAGTAATGTGATTTTAATTTTTCTGTCATCAGGTACAAATGTGTCGACACACAGAACGATTGACTTCCATCGGCAGTTCATCTCGTGTCCACCGTTGCCCCTCCGAGAGGAGTATAAAAACCCGACTTCGCGGAGCCTGCGGACCCTCTCGCATGAGGAGAGGGAATATAAGACCAACGCCAGCATACCTATTGGAGGTATATATTATGTATTACTAATGTCGCTTTCAGTGGTAGAAATTCAATCGGCAGTTGCTTATTTGCAGTCTGTGGTAAACGTTGACAATTCAGAGCGTCGGTGTTCGATGTCGGGCTGTCGATCCCCTAACATTTCTTGGGGATGCCACGTAAATTGTCGACACGCGTTGAAATTGTGTTTTAATCGTAGTATTTGCGATTGAGCAAAACGGAAAATAGCAAATTAATTTTTGTTTTTGTTAGTCTTAGGGTTCGGCAAACCATCACTTGAATTAATAAATTGAAATTATTTTCTATGATTGGTTACTTGTGCAAAAATGTTCACTTTGTGCCTTTATCCTTTATGAAAACGTGAACAATACAAATTTTGTACTGCATTTTTTTTCACACAATTTTGTTTTCTTTATTCCGTTTGGTATGTCACGGCAGCAATGGAACAATTAATTTTTCTGATCAAAATAGGAACAATTTGAATTAAAATATACTGCATATATTCTCGACAATTTAAACTTTTTGAGAATAAAAACTGAAAAGATTTAAACCACCTAGGTTTCAAGAACACATGACGATTACGATTAGCATAATTTAATTAATGTACGAGTAAAACATAAAATACGGCTACGTTAGTTTTATGAAAATATTTAATAAATATATTATTTGATCAAAATTGAAAACACGATTATAAAACATATACAAAAGAATAATAAAGATGAACTAACCCCATAATCGGTCACATTTTGTTAAATATCACTAAAGTTGTAAAGTCTGTATTAGTAAATAAAATTAAATGATAGGTTATAATAACTCTGTAGTATTTCAGCTGGATTTAACTATATATATACATGTGCGTATGTGTAAAATCCAGCTAAATATGTGTGTGCGTGTGTAAATCAAGCGGCATATATAATGGTTATATGTGTACATATGTGCAAAACTTTTAATTAAGTATTTAACATAAGCAGTGATTGGAGTAGGTAGAGCGATTTTACGTACTTTCATGATGATCTGTAAACATAGACATGCCTTGTTAAAAAAACCGATTACGGAAGTTTCGGTGTTTCCGGAATTCAGTGAAATATTACTAAAGTAATGACTGTAACTACTTTACTAATGACGTATTTAAAATGTGTAAATGTTATAATTATTAAATCGGGCGATTATTAACTTTACAACAGCGGAATATCGGAATTACTTTGGCGCAGCCTACGAGACGTTGAAAACGTCAAAAACAAATTTGCTTATGAAAAGTCCTTTCTCATATATCACTTCACGTAATAACTGTCAAATTCCCTAAATCAAGAAACATGTCCATATTACCATATACATTTAAGGTCAACTCTAAATCATTCTGCCTAGTATGAAAATTTCTTACTATATGAATGACTTTCTATATGAAAAATTCTTAGTGTTAATAATACTATGATCCAAATGTATTTAAAAATTTCTTTATATTAAAATTATTCATTTCGACATAATTCCAACAAACTTTCAACTTCCTCGCAATGCATTTAAGGTAGAAAGCTAATTTACAAGTACATTATTATGTCCTAAAGATTACTGTATCTTGAAACGTGTTAAGTTTAAATGTATTGAAGTCGACAGTCATTATTTCACTCACAGTCGTGATTGACTAACTGCAAAATTATTTACCATCTTTTCGATGTTGGGCACCAGCATAAAATCTAACAGAGGAGACATTAACCTTTATTTTAATTTAACGATTCTTTTTAAAGCGCATAAAACCCTAATAAATTAGCTGTAATCGTTAAGAGTAGTCCCTTCAACAGTTTTTTCTTCTTTATATTTGGGTTCTATTTTATTTAATATTAAGTGACAATCAGTACGTAGACAGAAACGCGCACTCGCCCAGAATACTCTGACTCTCAAATGTTTGAATGACGGAAGACAAGAATGCTGTTATTGCGGAAAATTGGTATTGAGGGTGATAGTTAGTCGGGCGGATTTTTAAAAACCCTACTGTTATCCAGACTTCGCTACTATTACAAGGCAAGCGGTACATTACTACGCCATGAATTCAGTCAAATACAGTCAGTTAAATTACAAATCATGGTTAATCTAATGAAGCACTAAATCTGCTCATAATTTGCTATTCACCGTAGTTAATAAAAAAAAATCTAAACTTATAATATCATTAAAAATAAAATGGCGGCTTCATAGGGCTCTATAAAAATCATCAGCTCATCACGTTGCATTGCACGAAGCAATCCCAGCGGCAACGAATTTCATCAGAAGAGCGTGCGATTGGGTTCAATCTAATGACGAACTCCCATTACACACTTTATCAGGCTCGCACTGTCGACAGTTTATGCTGCCTTAAACTATTCACACACAACATGCATATTTTATTTTATAATAACAAAATTTTTATGATGAAATACAGTATATATATATATATATATATCGTTATATATATATA
>DWQX01000174.1:0-56585 GCA_018245475.1 Pharmacophagus antenor | reverse complement strand
ACATAATGAAACGATAATTTAAATTTTATCATTATCGGTGAATGTGTTATGTTCATATAAAAGATAAATATCACACGCCACTGCACAACAGAGCATATCGAGTTCACCTGTTGTAACGTCATATCAAATACATTAGACATTTAGTTTTTTTTTATCTGGCACAATTTCTATTTAGCGTATTACACAACCGTTTCGAATCTAAAAACGAAAATAATGAAGTAATGACAATCAATGTCAGTAAACATAGTGTTATTGTAACTTTTTATTTTTGAGTAGATGGACTTATAAATTAATATACGTATTGGAGAGAACTGCCTCCGTGGCGCAGCTGTTTATCCACTTGCCTTGTAATGCGGAAGTCCCAGGTTCGATTCCCGGACCACAGAAGTGGTAGAGTCTGGATGGTGGAAGGGTTTCTCAAACCCTCCTGGCTGCCTACCACTTTCAATATCAATCTGCCGCCATAACAGCACTACTGTATTCCGGCAGTCATACATATGAGAGCCCTTCAGATTCATTGTCACTTAACATCAGGTAAAATCGAGGTCAACTGTTAACCCATATCCCAAAAAAAGGAATAATATTAATATTCAATAAATAAATAAAAGCGTCCAAAGACGCGAGCGTGTGACGGCAACTCATCTAATATAATCTTAATAAAGAGGTGATAAGGTTATTTATATAAAAGGATGCATTTTTTCGATTTCCATGACGATTTATATTATAGATTTTAATAGATACTTTGGTTGCCTTTCTTTTTACATAATTAGGTATGTATTAACGTAACAAGAAAACATATTAAGCGTGTAACAAAACCTACAAACAAATTAAATAAATTGTTAACCCTTATTGTGCAATTTTCTAGATTCAACATTAGTTGTAGCTTTTCGGGTTTTTAATATTATTTAATAATTCATGTGTTGCAAAGAGTATTCTTTCTTCTACGTCTAAGTTGCAGTATAAAATATCTTTTAAATTTTTTCTTTCTATTACAACAAAGAACCTCATTATAGTTTACACATTAAAGGAAGAAGCAACGTTTATGTTTGGATCTTACGTATACTTTTAACCAAATAACACCGTTTGAAGATTCACTTAAAAAGACAATTTGGAAATGAATAATAATTTATTTTTTATACAAGTTTGCTACAACTTCAATACAACTATCGTATTACAGCAATAACGATGCAACAACGAAAATAATCGATAGATTTCCACCGCGTCACTTCCATACGTATTTCAACATCGACATTTGTTACGTTCAAGTTCGCGGACAACACGGGCCGATCGCCGAATGGATTGTCCGGTGTACCTTCCAATTGATACCGAATGCAAATACGTGAGGCATTGTCATTGTTGGACGGCAATAAATCAAAGCAATGCTCTATCCGTCGCGCTCTCCGTTGCGGGCGTCCCGCTGTTAACCGCACAAATTTACGAGCGCCCCCGAACGTAGCCGAGCGTACGCGAGATGCCGATCGTATTCTCGAGTTATTTCAACAAAATAACGTGATTTATACAAAACTTTCACGAGGCCGTCGCACCCTCGCGAAGCAAATAACTCTTAAAGTGAACGCGATAAATTATAAAGCGGCGTATTCGCGTTGTATCGTGATTCAATGCGCCGTTAAGTGTATGCACTGATCTTATTAGATATGAAAATATAATAAGCTAAATAGTTTTTTTACGGTCTCGATTAATATTGGTGTACAAATTAGTTTATTCAATTGTTCTTAATTGAAATTAATAATATTGTCATCATAAATTGTTTCAAGATTGTTCTGTAAAAAAAATTATGGCGTAATTCTAATATACCTCGGGTAATAATATAAAAAATTCATATAGCCGCCATGTATATAAGCGATTTTTACATAATAAAAAATGGTAAATATTTATTTAACAGGTAATAAACTTTGATATAGAACAGATATGTGCTATTGCGACTGTAGTCGTGCCAGTCAAATCTTATTTAATGACATTTAACTAAGTGCCAATGTTCGCATCACTCCTTTTAACATTTAATACTATAAACATCCATTTGAATAACATAAATAAATACGAAAGAGTAGTGAAACGACAAACGAGTAGGCCACGCCATCGCACCGCAAGGGACGCAGCGAAGTGCAACAATAAGAGATCCACCACGCGCCGAGATCTCGCAACGCCAACACGAATAAATATTCCTTTTATTCCAATTTGTCAGCTGAGCCACTCTCGACGGCGACCTATCTCTCGGAACGGTAAGCTCCCGCCAAAACAATACGGCAGTATCGTTAAAAAACGTGCTCGAATGCGGCATTTATCATCGCTGATTAAATACCATTGTTTTGTATCGGTCGGAGACGGGGCGGCGTCTTGCTCCTTTTGGCTCACCCCGCGTCTCGCATTATGGCCGCATGGAGACAATAAGTCTGTTAAATTGGCCTCCTATGCCCGCCGTACGACTGTGTTTGTGGCTGCGCGCTTGTTTCACGTTTGCTCGCCGTCGCGTTGTAAATTCTTTGGTGGACGAATGAAATTTGTTTTGTGAGATTCGCTCACCGCCTATGGACGCTAATATTGAGTTAAGGGTTAATGTCCATTATGCATGGTTAAAATTTATAAACGCCTTTTTTTAATAAATTGCTTAATAAAAGAGCATAATTAGATTTATGTTCCGAGGTGATGTTGTCATGAAAAGTTTCGGCACCGCGGTTATTAGTCCTAAAACTGTAATATAACATTTCTATTAAGCGACCCAATTCATACATGTCACAAACTTTTAACATATCTAAGCGTTAATAGTAGCCGACGAAAAATTTTTGAAAGTTATATATGCCGCAAATATTATATTGCGGTCTGAAAGGCACTGTAGCGAGTACAATTGTGATAGTTAATGAGAATAATTTTATGGTTCATTTGAACCAGCGCAATAAGGTGCCATTGTAAAATAGTGCGTATTAGTATCAACGTAGCTTAACGTTTAGAATCAAGTAAACATTCTCTAAAATGTATGTTGTCAAAGATCAAATTTAATCTTATGAATGTATACGTTTTAAATTGAAATAAATATTTTGATAATGCACCTCATGATAGCTGTTCTTATAGATATAGAATAATGATGTAACAGGCTTAAAGTTTTTTATAATTATTTAAACAAAAACTACTTTTATATGGATAGTAACGGTTGGTAATTTTATATGATAGTAATGGCAACGATGATAGGTCATATTTCATTGCAATGTAAATTTATGCTATACAAGAACAAAATGCCAGAGATCGATACCAACTTAGCGTAAACTTCCGGTGAAGAAAAACTTTATAACGAAACCGACATGTAATATTAACAACAGCTTCCGAGAATGTGCGGCATCTACCAACACGCAGTAGGATAAAGTGATGGATCAGGGCCTTGACTATTAGCATTGGATTGCCCACCATTATAGAGCGGAGTAATATAGGTTATGACGATGGTTAATGTAAGCTATAACTTGTATTAAAAGAAACAAAGAGATCGTGAGGATAGAATGACAGTTTAAATTTTTTTTCCATGTATATAACTCATTATAATATTTTTTAAAATCGTATCACTAGAAAAATAAATAAATAAAAAATGAGTGAAATTGGCTGCTTTGTACAACATAGAGTTAATGAAAGATTGACCAAATTAAAGTGAAAAAAAAAGTGAATAGCTTACGCGCAAGATTTGCAAATGCTTAAGAAGTAAGAAAGCTTAATCGAAATTTTTAACAAAAAAGGTTGAAGATAAGAAAGTTTAAACAAGATCTTTAAGAAGACACGCGATTCCTATATCTAGATCTCGAGTCAAGTGGGCACTGAGTTTTTAAATATTTAAGTACTTTTAAGAAACGCACGCGTCCAAGTACCTACGTGACGGTTTACGCTTAAACTGCGGTGGCGGCACTTCAATGGAGATCATGCTTTAGTAATACAGTTGTTACATTTTCAACAACGAATGACATTTTTTTCACGTGCTAGAGAATCTAGATTTCAGCACTACTTCCGGTTACTACTGAACATCTGTCGGTTTATTATTACTTTGTTTTCGATTACATAAGATGTCATGTACATTATTCATAGCCAGAAGACGACCACTGATGAACGAACACAAGCTTGGCAATCTCCACTGATCGGTTCTGTACTACTTTACGTCTAATTGTTACCCGCGATATTTTTTATAGCCTCGATGCATCTAAAGAACTGTAAGAAGCGCTACAAGGAAATATAAACAAAGGCTTTAAAGGTTTCTATTTTGGGAGAAAACTAACACGTTGGTAAATACCTACATATGTAAATATACACTTTACATACACATATGTTCGTTAATAGTCGTGAACCGTAAATCTCTATACATATGTTATTCTAGTAAAAGCCTTTTGAATTTACAATGAGGCTTATATTTTATCGGTTATGGGTTAACACTGGGCTTCAATTTCACATAATGTTAAGTAACAATGAGTCTGTAGATGGTAAAGCATATTCTCCTAGAATATATCTGGCACTTATATGTATAATTGTCGTAACAGAACAATGCTGTTATGGCGGCCTATTGACATTGAAGATGGTTGCTAACCAGACGGGTTTGATAAACACTATCACCATCCAGACTCCTCTACTAAAATACTCTTATTTTTACGTAAATATGCTATACTTATACTTCAGAGTAACTACTGCTTTGCTTAGCTTTATTATTAATATCAGTATTCCTTATTCAATTCTTATTTACTCCACTTGTAATATCTTCAATGTAAACATTTAAGTTATTTACTCTTAATAAGAGCTTATTGCCTCATGCGTCCAAACTAAATAAAAGAAAAAAAAACTATTTAGACTTATTATGAAGGAGAAGAATCGTAACGAGTCATTAGTACGACAAAATAAATTTAACATCCTGAAAAACAATTTATAATATTTAGAAAAATTGAAGAACAATAATTTAAAAATTGTATCACTCTCTTTGGAATCGAGTTTTTAAAATCAAAATCTTTAATTAGACACGTGCACATTATTATTGCTTACAATTTTAATAACTGTTGAAATAAACATTAAATTACACGAAGCTGATTGGATAATCTCTCACTTTAATAAGGGACGGTGTCCTGGACGTGCCGCAAGAAGTTAACGTTGAACTGGTCGCTTATCTTAAATATATGAACGCAACGGACAAAACCTCATTCAAAACGAGCCACCCATTAATAAATTACAACGGAAACATAATGCGAAAATATGACATAAACAATAACCGATGCGGCGATTCAATTCCACCGATATGAATGAGCGCCATAACGGAGATGTAATTAAAGACTCCTGAGGCTCATCTCGACTCCGATATTGGATTTAATAAATTTCGCGGCGAAATATGAAATGGTCGCCGACCGGACAACCGGGCATTCCCGGTCCGCGCGACAAAAACCAAGAATGCTGCCGTAATAAAAATGTAGTTCAGACAAATGCGTACGTGGCGGTAGAAAAAAACCGAAGCCGCTCAAGCGTCGTATTAACATGGTTAATTAATTTATTAATTAGCATCAATTAATCGTAATACAGCGGCGGAACGGGCGGACGATACGCCCGGATAGTTTTTCCAACGAAGCTTAGTTTTAAACGGACAATTAGCATGATTCTCGCTTATGACTAAAAATGAATTGTACAGCGGCGTCCTGCTGTATTTTATTTCTTTCTAATAGAAATTTAAAACTGTTTGAGAGAGAAAGCTAGCGACGAAAAGGGAAAGCAAACGTCTTAACCCTGCTGCTGTAAAAGGAAGAAACAAAGCATTATTATAACTAGAACAAGTATACTTATATCTGTATAAAAACATTTCTACGAAATACAAATTATTTCAAAAATTTATTTTATCCACTTCGTAAAAGCTTTTGCTTATAACGGTGTACGTCTTGTAACTTTGATTTGTTATCAAATATTAAAGAAATTTCGGGTATATTATTTAACTTGTTAAATATTAATTAAATTTGTTAAATATTCCAATTAAACCAAAGCAGGTAAGCATGATGCGCATTAAATTAATATGTATTACAAAATGCTCCCTAAATAATAACAATTTGTTTTCTGAAATACAAATACGGCCATCAAATTTATTATCTTTTAAATTTAAAGATATTTTTTAGCGGCAATGTACAGATGTTCACTGGTGATAAACGTTATGGATCGTCCATTATAATATGATGTGTCATATATTTATCACAAATTACTGTCATCACCTTGATATACGACTATGTACAGTTTATTATCTAATTACTTTTGATACTATATCCAGCAAAGCAAAGCACAACTAATATAACATTTATGCTAAAAAAAATAGATACTTCGGTGATATCTTCCCTTGGGTATATATGACCACGAAACGCTCACCAGGTCATTTCTCAAAAACTCTACCGCCATCCTAACTCCACCACTTATTTGGACACGATATTAAATTACGAATCTGCGTGAGCACACAGAACATACAAACAAACAACAAAACAAGCGGTTAACCTCTACGTCAAGAAAGCACATTTTTTTTACTATTATTGCCTACAAACATAATAAAATAATGTGGTTGATGTTAAAATTTTTAATGATTTTCTTTACTCAGTAACAATTAATATTAAGAAAATAATTATTTCAATAATTTTTACTATGGAAGAATCATGTTTAATAATTAAAAATTACGTTCCATTGCAATCAATCAATTAAAAGACGCCATATTAAAATATCATCTACTATATCGTTTCTGATCACGTGGAAATTTTATATCCACAAAAAGATCGCAACCGTTCATTTGGACGCATAATATGAATCCCTTCGTATATAATATACATTAAGCAGGACTTTCGCCTTATTATATTTTTATAGACGATTAGCATAAACTTTTGAATTTAACACAATTAAGTTTTATTTTGTTATTTAAAGCGAGGCGTCGAAAGTGTCGACTTTTCGGTAACCGTGGGTGAACGCGACGATTAGGGCCACCGATGCGGCGTTTCGCGGACTCTTTTATGGATCGTATACTTGGTTTACAGGCTTCGTTGTAGATAACGGTGTATTGATGCGTTTTAGATTAGGGGACGGCATCGCGACGTTTAAATACGTTTCAAACTTCGTGAAATTAACTCTAGCCATTAAGAACACATTGGATTTAATTAATTTATTAAAGAATGCGGTATAAATACAGTAAACAAAATTTTATTCTTCTTAAACTTTATTTATTGATGAGTTTTTTAATTCATCATAAATATATTTAATTTGGATGTTATTACGTAAAATCACGATTTTTTTTTATTTTATTCCTCATGATTCTTTTCTTGATAAAAAGAGAAGTTGATCCTAAAAAAAGATAAAACAAAATGTATCATCCTGGATAGCAAATTGGTATAAAATTTGCACCCGTTATAACTTTTCTACTTCCTACAATGAAATATCACGTAAAAAACCCGACGTTGCCGACGTTAAAAAAGTTCTCTAATACTACAGTCTACAGACACTAGTTGTTCTTATCAATACAACTTTACTGATGTTAATATAGTGATAATTTTTCTAGCGGTTATGGGCTAACACGACCTCGATTCCACTTGATATTAAATGACAATGGGGCCGTAGACGGTGGAGCGTGTTCGGACAGAGTACATTTGGCTCCCATAGGTATGACTGCCGGAACACAGCAATGCTGTTATGGCAGCAGATTACCAACAAGGATGGTAGCTAGTCAAGCGGGTTCGAAAAATCCTGCGACCATCCAGACTCCACTACTCTTGTGGCCCAAGAATCGAACTCGGGACCTATGCGTTACAAAGCGAACGGGTAAACTACTGCGCCACGGAGGCAGTCAAAAATTATCCTTGCTTATTATATATTGCATATTAAATTCGAAGTAGAACAATGTAAGAATGGAAAATTTTATTCATAATTGAATAACGGTGAAACAAATTAAAATCCATTAAAATTCATAATATCGGAGAATGCAAGCAGAAGTTGTAATGAAGTCTTGTGAAATTATGATTATTAAAAAATATAAAATCCCTCTCATGACCTTGTATGCCGATACGCTGTGGATGTGTGAATATCAAAGAAATACTTCATTGATACTTTTTTTTTATATTTTGTTATTAGGTTATATAGAAATACAGGGTAATATCACGAATATTCAATAAAGAAATCAATATATTAGTAAACCGTATGCTTATAAACAATAATGGACAAAAATTATTACTTTTATTTTATCGAACCAATTTTGATTTCGTAGTACACTGGAATACATATAAAAATTTATCTTATAATAGTTCCTATCCTTCCCTTAATACCACCCAATGAAGAGTAGCTTAACTCGTTGAACAATAATTCCATTGTCTTGGTTCACTATCGTTAATAAACCGAGCTTTTGCCTATTTATATTTCATCACTTATTTCATTAAATAATATTTCTGATACTGTTAAACTGCTACTCTCCATTATGAATTTATCAATAATTAAAAAAATATCAATTCGCTCAAAAATCGGTGTTACGGCCGCATTCCTGATTTTGATGGATCGATTTTAAAGAACCTACTTCTTATAGCAGTTACTCATGGGATACTGCCCATCTCCACAAAGTAAACAAGTTTGTCCTTTAAATACAATGTCTTAAAAATATTAAAGAAAGTTTCGAATTGTATTCACAAAAAATTCATACGGCTTTATTGATTATTTAGGGTCTTATCGTAACGAAATTTGATAATCAGACATGCACTACCATATTGCTTTTGCTACAGTGATCTATTAAAACCAGTAGCGGTCTATCACAACCATTACTTTATCATCTTTTATCGCCTGAGCTGTCCCCGAAATATCTGCCGATGCTTCAAAACACATAATTTAGATTTTTATGGCCAGACGCCAAAATTCTATCTATCGAACTATTTTGCTGCAGTGTTTAGTCTATACGCGAATTCTAAATACCACAGCATTACAATTTTGTGCACATATATATAATTAAAAAAATATTGTAACCAAATCATTTTAGGTTCTTGTTACTCTATACACGTATATTCGTTCGTCCCAAACATAAAATTCGAATGTTAGAAGTTTAATTTCTTAACTTTCTACGAAGTTAAGAGCGTAATGATGTAAAAAATATTTTTAGATAATATTAATGAAATTTAAAAAAGAAAGAACAGAGATCATGATGAAAATTCGAGATGACATTGTTTTGTGTTTAACGTTGGAATACGTTAATGTTTCAAGGATTTATGGATGGTAGGTGCTTAGGGTGTCTCTGCGGGGGCCGGGAGAGTTGGGTCCCGGTAGCGAGCTCAGACTCCCGCCGTTTCCTTGTCACTTTCTATTACCCTATTAGGGGTCCAACATATATAAGTATCTAATTAACCGAGACTTTTAAATGTATTCGATTAAAACTTAGACCTTCGCCTAATTATGATCACTAATATTTTTCATTAATGAAGCAGTATAAAATTATATTGTTTTAGTAGCATTTTAGTTACATTTTATTCGTTTTATGTAACGATAATAATCCGTTTAAGGTTTAAGAAATATTTAATCGAATAAATTTAACCCTTTTGCGGTCAGCAATACTTGTTCATGGCCTATGTCCGGCAATGGGCGTCCATCGGCTGATGATGATGTACAAAGAAGACAAAACGCGTGTTATTTTGATATCCGAAGGAAATGCAGAACCGCTGGTACACAAAAAAGTTGTCCAGTTGTCTAATTGTAAGTTTAAATACCCAGAAATATTTTAAGAAAGAAAGGAGGATTTTCTTATCTTTCAACGAGTATTACAAATGTCCGCGCCACGGGAATACCCCCCGCAAAGGGTTAAATGCAAAAATTATATATAGCTTATCCCAAAATTAATGAAATTCGCAGATTTGATATCAGTTCTCCATCTTCATTTTCGGTTATTTTTGCTATTTTTGTATTAACTAACTTTAGGTACACCAATAATTGAGGGTGTTTTCCACCAAGGATCCTTCATACGCAAAGTGCTGGACTTCACTGTTGCAAACAAAATCTAAATTTTGTGGATTAGAAAGGTTCTTAAACAATAAGAATAGGTTAAGAATAACGACAATATCTAAAAATACACTCATAGTATAATAAAATATTAATAACTGGAGATTTGATATTACGTGTACAATGCATGCGCATAGCACGGCCTGCAGCTGCCTACGCGCCGTTCAATTTCCCAGAAGCAGCTAAGCCTTCTGTACTCCACGGCCGGTTATCATCAGTCACGGCATTTCACTTATAATGATGTCAAAAACGTTACCTAACAGCGGTTCATGTCCACCCATTGTACCACTGCTCACTGCCCAAACAACAAAAAAGGAGACCCATTTAAAAAATGACTTCCAATTTATTTGAAGCACAAAAAGTCACATTTCCCATGACACCGGCCTGGGCGTTCCGTTTGCTCGCCCGTGAGCGCCATCCTTCTTTATATTATTTCTCGTTCGTTTTTTATTTGAATGGGCTTTGACATTTGGAAGTCGGACCACTTATTAAATTAGCCTTTGTATTTAAATGTACTGATGTAATTATGTAGCGATGTACCTCGCGCTCCTTATAGTTTATCTGCGTGGACGATAGAAAAAGCGTTAATATATTTATTTAATTATTAAAGTAAATTATCGGCTAATAAAAAATCAACACTTACGTAATATAAAAACCAAAATAAAATCCATTAATAAGTTTTCACCAGTAGAGCATTAATAATAATCTACGTTAGAAATTTTACGAGACGTTTTCTTTATCAACTAATATTTTTGAAATTTATAATAATTAAGTACAAAGATATTTCTATGTATATATTATTAATGTAATATATTATTTCTTTCTTAATTAAATGTAGCATTCTGAATTTTAAGCTGTGTTACATATATAGAAATTATTTGTAACTATAAAATTTTTTTTCCAAGTAATTTTATGGAGTAGTTTATGAACAACATGGTGGATACTTACATAATAGTTCTTAGATGCTAGTAAAACATTTTCGATATAACATAACTTTTAGATAGATATGATACAAATGTGTATGGACCTTATTTAAAAAACTAAAAAGCGACGAAAATATTTAAAACTTAGAAACATGAAAGAACGATGCGAACTTTTCAATATTATACCAGCATTGTGTATGCAGAAAAAGTTAGAGACAGACTATATATATCCCACTCTTCGTTTGTAGAGAAGAATTAATCAAAAATCATTATCAATAATTTAGCCATACCCAGTAGCATCGGATACCGCGTCCCGAGTCGACGACATCCATCAAACGGGACGTATCTACGGCACGCATCTAATTAGGAATGTTAGTAACAAGTAACTTGTAGAACTGACGAATGCAATGCTGTTTAAGGTAATCTACTAAACACTTCGTTTTTTTTCTAAATCATCACATATTGCATGTAAATTAGTTATTATGCCTTCGAAAAAATCGGATAAATCTAATACAGGTAATTTTGTATACAAAACAGCTCAGATTAAATAAATATCTATAACATACAATTTCGGTGCAAGTAGAGTTAGACAAAACTTGCAAGAAATAGAATTGGCTACGAATCATCAAAAGAATGGACATTGCAAAATATTTAACAAAGACTGCTACCTTTCACTGATCGGAGAATCACTTGAAGTGAAATCTAATTTTAGGCTTTTTTCATGTTAAATAAGAATGACATAACGTTACATAAGAGTAAATATCTAACCGTCCTTACGGAAGGACAAGCTGTATGTGAGAAATGAAGTCATACTTAACTTCACCTGCCCACCCTGAGGTGGTTTATAGACAAGTACAAATCAACAGAACCATCTTCCGTACATATTTATACCCGGTAGCACCGGCCAGCGGTCATCGGGATCGTCCATCAACAGCACGATATATCAATCGATCCACGTCTAAGTCGGATTCCCGAAACGAGCCGATCGGCGGCATTCCGATAATGTACAGTAATGAGCTGTGTGATGGACGATTTCAATATCACGAGAGCGCCTCTTGTTTATAGCATCAGTATTGTTTCGTTCGTAGATCATTTTAACGGCACACTCGATATGCTGAGAATCGACGTCGACCTAGCCACGATTGTCCTGTAGCGAAATGTGCGATTACCAATAACGATATCGTATTTCATTCGCATTCAAATGAAGGGCAGGTACGCCGTTTCTCTGACAAATACTTACGCGAATTGTGATTAACAGATTCTAAAGTTTTTACGCAAGACTGTGTGTTATTTATAATATTTGTTAAGTCTACCCCTTTCTATTGTAATTCAGGGATTCAAGGATTCCTTTTTTACTTTAGCAAAAAATCTGTAGATAAAGTAGTAAAATAAACAAATTGAGAATAGAAGGAAAACTCTCTGGGGCCATTCTTAATGGTTTATCGCTTAAGAATTGATAATGTCATCAGACTATGAAAGGTGTTTACTGTACATACGAAATGTAATTTAAATCGATGTATTGATATGTTTTAATACAATGCCCTTTTCTAAATGGCGTAATAAATTGTTATAATATTATGGGACACATGTTTTTTGAATTTCCATGAAGTTTTTGGTATATTCAAGAGACAATATATAGCGAGTGCGTCATATAAACAAAATATACCAACAGTACACCCACAAGGTATCGGATATCAATTGAAGAACTCGATCCATTGACAGCGCGAGCGGCGATCTGGCGATGCGCCGAGACAAACGGGTAAATGATGTCCGACATTAATCCTAATGTACCATCCTACTGACTAAACGTCGTTTAATCTAAACAAAAATATTTCAATGCGCCCAATAAAACTATGGAGCGGAGAAAAAAGCCCGGTCAAATGGTGCACCGTGCCTCTAAGGTATTCGATGAGTAGACTTCTGGGAAGCTGTACCTTCCACTGTCATATCACGACCGCTAGTGATGCGCCTACGGTATACAAAGAATTTGATATCGAAAATACTGCATTCAGTCTTGCAGGTTACAGATTCATTAATGTTTCGTGTGAAGTTTTTAGATATTTTAGAAAAAACTGAACGATTTTTAATCGATCTTAAATACAAACTTGAAATTTAAACTTATATATTTTATTAAGCTCACCAACTACCTGTACACAACAAAACTTTAAAGAAGTGTCTCTTACACTTTAGAGACCAAGAGAATACACCTATTAAACACAACTGCAGGTTAAGTTTTATTAAAATGGAGTTAAAATAACCCAACACAATTTGATTACGTTAATTTTTAATCGATAAATTGAACACATTTCGTAGCTGGTCGCCATCACTAGTGGCTGGCCCGCGCAGGCGCACGACAGATGATCAGTCATGCGCCAGATGCTGCGCGATAAGCTTGCGGTAGCCGCTCATTAATCTACCCACTCCCCACCACCTACCTTACCACTTCAATAATTAAGCGGACACAGTGATACATAGGCACGGATTCTATGAAACTGGCCTGATAGATACAGTTACCCAAACTATATAATGACAAGTATTTCCTAATGCCCCATTGACAGAATAGTTTTTTTTATAACTTGAGCCAATCTTCTCGGGTTTTGCAGGAGAAACCTTAATATTTTAAAACACCGTGTAGCAGTAATCTTATAATCTTTATAGAGAACTATATTTTAAATTACATCTACTTATACAGATATTATCACAAAGAGTTGTTAATTTTTTAACATCAAAAACATTTACACTGTGAGATAGAGATTTCTAAATAAATTATGAGAATGATGCACGAGGAATCATGTTTGAAATTACAAAATTCTTAAACTGTTATTGAGAGTAATATACACATTTTCAACAAAGTACTAAATTTTTTGTCACCTGATAGGTGACAAAAAATTATAAAGTTCTATGTGTTAGTATTATAGATATAATTTATGTGTATCATCATTGTCATCATCAGCCAGTAGACGCCCATTGCTGGACATAGGCCTCTCTCGTCGATCTCCCGGATCGGTCCCGTGCTGCCCGCATTCAGCGGTCCCCGCGACCTTTTAGTATCCTTTATATATAAAAAGAATACAAAATATAAAATACAAAAATATTTATTATAGACAACATAAGTACACAAAGATACTTTATCAATGGACTTCAAACTAATTTTATATTATCACAAGTACCTACAATAATAAAATTGTAGATACTCAAATATGAACTAAATTTATATTACGTTCGTTGCCTTATGCAAAAATTTCAAATATGTGGAAGTTGCTACAGTGCAAGTTACTCGGGCATTTTGCTCTGTACGTGGTTGTGTAATGTCTCGTTCATTTTACAACTTTAAAATCACCCGACAACAATCGCGTAACAGGTTCCGTCCTGCCGGCATAACATTGCCAACTTACTGATATTGCCAAACGTTAAGTGGCCTACTTCGTAAAGCATACATTAAATGCCGAAACGCTGCGCTTTTAGGAGATTTCAGTAGCGGACATATTTACTAAAAATACCACGCAAAGGAAAATTCCCGAGACTGTTTTACAAAATTGTGTCCCATGTTATTAAAACTATGGAAGGATGAATACTTTTAAGAGAATTTATCTTGCGAGTATAAGAACACACAAAAAAATTCGATCTGCAAACTGTAGTTGGCTATCCTTGGTCATTGTCTTGATTCTTTTAATGTGAGAAAAGCTCCTGACTACGAAAGGCGATGTATTATTTGTGATTTAATAACTTTTTAATTATCACTAAAACACAAAATTTAAATAATTAAGGTAGAATATCGTTTTGGGCTTTATGTTACGTTGTTTAGATCTGGACGGCTTCGTCACTTTGTTATCCTACAAAAGCAGGTTGTGGAAATTGGCGATAATACGATACCAAGCGGTTAGACGGGCTTGAACAATTTTATAAACTTTACGTGATATCTCACCAGGACTATGATAGAATATATTCTGTCAAACTATTTGACGAGTTGCCATTGGCCTCATTATACCGGCTATTCCAGCTTCGTTACGTTTTCTATATTAGGCAGAATTAACGCCAAATGGCATTCTTTGGCGGTCTATCTTTTACCGGAATGATGGTCGCCCCAGTTATAAAGAGAGCATCGCACGGGTGACACGTGCAATTCTCGTGCAGACACGGGTTTATCAATCAAGAGACGGGTTTATGAGTTCCATCAGAACATCACAACGCCGGCGCAATACGTACTCTGTTAATTCGACATTTGTTTTAATGGCATCCCAACGTATAGCTAATTGAAGGTATTCAAAGCTCCGCGGGCGGCCGCTGCCGTGTTCAGCCCTGCACTTCTTTACGGTATTATTTTGATTGTTAAACAAATACTCTCAAGATTTATTTCATTGCTTACTAACGTTTATGAACTAACATAAACACCGTATACTAAGAATGCGAAGACATAAACTTTATTTTCTTTTTTTATACTCTATTAGAAAAAGTTTATTATGTTTTTCTTTCACCGTGAAATAATTTCGTTATGATATATTCAAGTTAATAAAATTTTCAGCTTTAGTAGAGAGCTGGTTCTATGATACTTATAGTGCACGCATCACTTCAACTATTCCAGCACCTTAAACGTTGCCCACCTAAAAAAATTGTTTGACCTGTAACCCGTACAGATGTGGCGATACGCGACTTTAGATCGGGCAGCGCTTGATGAGAACGTGCTTTTAAGAATGCAAGAAATATGCGGGTTTCTTTTTTTTCTTTTAAATTACGCGGAACGCTAAAGTGACCATCTCGCAAGTTTTACGACCTATAAAGATTTTAAAACTGAATCTCCCTGATGACATCAAATTCCGGGCCCGTGTCGCGAGCGGTCACATACACCTAATTTAATTTAGACAATTTACCGTTTTTAGAATAGCGCTGCGCTGCGTCGCGTCGTGCTTTACCGCGGCCCGTTCTCGGAACTCGTAAAGGACTCCGCGGTCGGCGCAGGCGCATCGTTTGTACGTACCATCCCACTTTCTACATTAGGACGCGCATACACTTTACGGCGTGCTTCCGACCATCTGTACTATTTATTTCATCTTCGTGATATTAACATTTTAGTTTAGAAGAATATGAAAATAAGTAAGTGAATCAAAATAATCAGGATGGTGGTAGGTGACACTTTCGAACCCGCCTGACCTCTCTGAACCCTAAATGTAAATCTGCCGCCATAACGGCGTTGCTGTGTTGTGACAATCATACATATGAGAGCTAGTATATTATGTGTATGCACGCTTCACCATTCACAGCGTAATCGTTACTTAATAAAATCTAAAATTGAGGTTAAATGTCAGTTCTTTGCTCATTAAAAAAAAAACCAATTCAAATCATTAGACAGTATTGGACAAACATTCGCTATTGTAGTCAGTACACGGCTTTACCTTACCGACGGTAACGAAAACAAGGATTATGTTTTATTCATAAGCCACAGTTTATATCAACGTATATACGCGATCTGCTTTTGCAAGTTCTTGCAACAATAATAACTCATGTTGTAAGATGCAAGTCTTCTTGCTCATTGCTATTAACTAGTAATTATCTTATTCGACATTGAATGAACGACTTCCAGATTTTCTATTTTAAAATTTAAGAAATTTTGAAAAACCAATTTATATAATAAAACTCTAGAAGAACCGGGTCTGTCCGTTGAATATTGGATAGAAATTCAATTTGTAATGGTTACTTTTACTACTGAAATGTCCAAAATATCATACACACAGAAAAAAAACTCGCTATCTGTAACTAAAATACCTCTTTGGTTAGTGAAGCGTATCGCTTTTACCTTCAGATTCAGTTCAGCTGTACTTAACGAAGTGTTTAATAACTAAAAAATATAATTGACAACCACATGTAATAAAATCTTGGGTCGTCTGTTACGTTCGTAAAAGACTTGGATAGAGCAGATGCTCTATTTAATCTAGTGAGATTCCACTAACCGTTATACTAATACCAGAAAAAAAAGAATACCAGTAATACAAAATATGTTGCGATCAAACCCTAGCAAATTGGGTAGACGCAAAAATATTTCACTTACTAATAGGCTAATTGACAGTATTAAAAATAAGGTATATTTTACCATACAGTGATATGCCTCTACGCCTATTTATGGCAAGAATGTTTTAGTATCCGACGGCATAAATAAGTTTCCTTCATTCAATTACTATCATAATCAATTTACCTTTCATGCAAAACTTTTTATTACGCGCTTATTATGCTGATATTACCCGAGCATTGACACTTGAAAAAAGTGTCTACTCTCTACGTTCGTTTTCCACCCGCACCTGTTATCACAATAAAATGAGTTTCCAAAGGTCTGTCTTCTTGCCGTGATGGCGACTGTTACCATTACCTGAGCAACTAAAAACTCTCGCTTCCTTTTGAATAAAGAATTACATATTTTCTCTTGAAATTTCTTCGCTTAAAATAACAAACGCTTACTCTATTAAAATTTAAAAAGCAACTGATCAAATTAAATTTGGTTTCCATATCACAGGTAGCTATAACAAAATTGAAAACATTCTAAGCAAAACGTTTCAAATAAATCAATTACATTAAGTCCACAAAAAACACCATTTAAGGCTCTCTTTAGTTTTATTGTCTCTTAAAAAGCATGACACGTTTCCAATCTACAAATAAACACGGCCCATTGAAATCAATAAATCAAATGAGCAATAGCGTCGAGCGCTCGGGACCAGCCTATTTCCATGTCATTAAAGGAGTGCAAGCGGCCAGTGTTGAATGGACAGCTTATTAATATCATACAGCGGTCAAAAGTTAATCGGGTTTAAGTCGCTCGTATCGCCCACGAAGATTCATCACAATCGTCATTATTCACACACAAATTATGTAATTTCAATAAATGGAACTTATTGAATAGTGATGAGCGTCGGTAGGCCGCCGCGGAACCCCCGCCGGGAGCCTCGCGCAACACACCATTATTAATGTTCTTTATTGATCTCGGCTATACTTACAATATATCATCCATCCCCGTCTCGTTCGCATCGCTCACAACGATGCTGTGTTATAAACCAGCAATGAATGTCGCGTATGTAAACCACTTGAAAATTGTTTATTGGTAACATAGTCATTTTACCAACAAGCAGTTTGTATCTCATTGGTCTAATTTATATGCATCTGTTTGAATATATATATAGCTATAACAATATTGATAAACGAAGTCATAATCTATATTAAAAAAGCTAAAATTATTTGTACTAATAGTCAAGTTGTCATGAATTTCAACGTGAAAATAAATGAATTAAGGAATCTATTTTAAAAGTTACTTAAGAAAGTTCAAAGTTTACGTCCGGCCATATATTGCATTATTTATCATTATCAACAAAGAAAGGAGCTCCATTGTAGATCATACGTACGCCTCGCAAATCCGTAATTGATTTATAGGCAAATATTAAATTTGTTCTCACCGGGACTCACGTTGACTAATGACCACGAATATAACGAAGTTCGTGACTTTGTTAGCAACACCAGACCAATCAAAGTGATTGGTAATCTCAACGGGCGTATTGTCATTATGAAATGGATATAACGCCGGTCTCAGATAAACTTTATCAATCACATGTGTAAGTTGTCAACAGAGCGTCCGCGCAGCAGCAATCAAAACAATACAAAACGCGGTGTGTACCGATAGTGATCGCAAGCAGGACGAATCTCTAACTCCGTTTTTTGTCGGTTGACATCGCGCTAATAATACTTATGAGAAAAATGCGCGCCGGACCCCCGTCATCCTCCTTTTGTTTTTAATTTCTACCTCAGTGGCACCGATTTAATTGGGCTCAACTCGAGCGAGCGCACCTTCGTATTTCACCTCGGCTCGCTTCATTTGAATATTTAAAGCATTTCGGGTCCCCGCCGCATTATTTTCTTTATTTACACAAATACAATATTTATATATTTATTTCAGGGACGGCGTCATTTATTTAGTGACGTGACTTACCGATGTCGCGTCCTTCCCAGTATCGGCATAGTTAACGCGGTGAATTCTCTCGCGTTCCATTTAAAAGTTTTGGGCCATTCGTTGGTTTCGTCTTTTTGTGGGGGGCGCGTGTGGCGAGCTCCGCTCTTCGTTGTTTTCTCGCCATCTCTTATCTCCGACAAGATTGCTCGTTTTTAAATGAAGTTATATCGTCCCGATTGAACACCGACCACGGAGGCGAGGCGAATTTTTAATTAGTTTCCGAAGATAGAGAATTTTGAGGAGGAATGTGGGGGCCGTGTTGAAAGTGTGCGCGGATTTCTTAATTGAGATGTGGACGCGCCGCATCGATGCGGGGCGATTTGTTAAGTCCGAAGCGATTAATTATGAATTAAGGGCCGGAGTGGACGTCCGCGCGGCGGGTCGTGTCGCTGCGGGTTCGACTGTTGTGCGCTAACGAAGGAAATTAATGAACGCACCTTCGCGTAGCGCGGTGCCGAGGGATCGCGTGATAACGCGATACGAGGCCGTCGCGTCATCGCCGCAATTCCATTAAAGGACGGACGCGCCGTCCGCCGTCTCGAGTATAGAGGTGGAGAAAATAAATTTATTAGTTCATTTTACATTGCTTTTATCTACCAGCGACAAGAAGTTTCTCTAGTGGACGCAAACCTTTTGGTTCCTTTTTTATTACGCGCGTACCTACGTAACTTTTCACTGACTAGATCTCATTTTGATGTTCTTTTTCATTTGGAGTTGTATACCTGAAAGCTGGATAAATTACAGTTAAAAAAAATTCAACACTGAGTAGGGAAAATAGAAGATTCATTTTATACAATGAACAAAAGTTTTTATTATTTTAATCACAACGCTTTTGAATTTTTAAACAATAAACTGATGGTTAAATTACAGCATTGAGAATAACAATTTTCTTAAAGTTCACTGCATACAGATTTTGCGTTGATTTGAAGTTTATATTAATAAATATTTTAAATTTTTTTCCCGCACAGTTCTCATGGTCCTGGTTAATTCATTGCTCTTGGACGAGTGCCATGACATTGAAGCCGATATTGTCAGGCTCGCGGGCGATGAAGCTGCGCACAATTTTGGATGCGTCCTCGAGGAAAGTTTCGTCGGTGGTCGATCCATGCTCTATCGGGAACGACTTTCTGCCATCCAGTTCATACAACGTACCGTCCTTCTGTACAAATGTAACGAAGTGATTGCTCACGGCGTCCGGAGCGTTGGCTATCTCCTGGCCATCATTCTCTACGATGTCTTTGTACGCGTCCAAAATCGCCGTCGAATTCTCAAGGAGCGCGCCTTTAGCGGCAGCGTCTAAGCCTTTCGCATCTTTTAGAAAATTTTTCAACAGACCTTCTTCTAATTCGATGTTATTAGTATTGTTGGCGACACTGTGCACGAGCGCTATAGTTCCGCAGACGTTGCTAAGGACTTGTTTCAAATGGAAGACATTGTCCGGTGGTTCGTGACCCATTTGTAACAGATCTTCTTCCTGTTTATGTCTCATGTCTTCGTAAGTTTTTGAGAGAGGAAAGAGAAGTATTAAGGCGAGCACTGGACGCGGTATCCATTCTAGAGCATCGTTGTCGAGGCTGACGACGTCTACCATACGCCATTTCTCAGATACTCCTAATTTCTTTAAATATTTGTTCATTACTTCAGGACTTGATTCCATTGCTAATTCCGTCATTTTGCTGTTTTTATTATATATTTCGGGTAAAAACTTTTAAATAAAATATATCCGGTGACAATTTCGCACGACAACTTCAACTTTTTTTTGTGGCAGCAGTTTTAAAGAGGTTGAAATATTATCAACAGCAATAGAAAAAAATATTACATTTGCATAGATATATACTTTATTGGCAATATCTTAATACCATTATTGCCGTGGATATGTTTTTGTTTATAAGTCGTTATTCGAGATACATACAGACAATTATTTCCTTCACGTCAACTATGTTTAAAACATGAAGTAAATTTATATCAAAATTGTTAATATTTCATATTTAGAATAAAGATGAAAACTAAGAAAAAATTGGAACACTTTCAAGTAGGTTCTATCTAACAATTTTATTTAATACTATATCCTATCTTTAAAATCTGATGGAAGCCGTATTGACAATAAGTGGTACTTGGTCATGTTGAGGTGTCGATAAATTTATGATAACTAATAGTAAATAAAAGCAAATCAAGATTAAAAAACAACCTATGTTCACAATGATGGTTAAAGTTTTACCACATAATATATAAATGCAAGAGCGATAATATGAACAGATGTATAATTGGCGTGTTAAATGAAATTGATAGTAATTGCGATGGATGAATGACTACCGAGCATAATTTTTTTAGCTGAAACTTTCCTTAATCCTTTGCGGACGACAACATTGATGTTGATTGATATACCTGATATAATAAAATGACCTTACTTATAAATGATCCAGTATACCATTAATATTTGATTGTTTATCTATATATACATTTTTATCACTTCAATAATGATTATATAGTGGCAATATTCTTACAAAAGTTACACCTTACAATCGCCAGTCGTTTTACACGGAGGCGACAATGAGTCTCCTCTCGTCCGCGAAGGTTTAAGCTTTTAAAGTTTTTTTTTTATTTTTTACCTTTACTAAACTGTAATGGATAAAATGAAAAAAATACATTGCAATTTATTTAGTGTTTTTATCTAAACATGTAGGTTAAATTATATAATTTTTTCTTACATGTTCCGATTTAAGTATAAATGTTTAAATAAATCAAATTGGAATATAAGCCTGCTTTTCCATTAAAGGAGGTGAAAGATTTTATTTTATATAATTTTTCTAATATATCTATACAAAAGTATTATAATTTTTAATTATATCATCTTCATTTATTAACACAAATAAAAAACACTGCTATATCAAACACCTCTGTTTCTAAGACCCATTGACACGCACGGCTAGGTGTATTACTTTACAGAGCTAATTTTTGTATAAATATCAATAAAGAAATAAATATTTAAAATACTAATTTACGTACCAGTTTAGCAATAGATATATGTACATTTACCTTTAATCAACTTTAAGGTTAAATGTTACTAAAGCTTGAGCTCTAACGACGACCATGTTGTAACTATAACACTGGCAAAAGGCCGCTTCCCTCTCATTACGGTGTTAAATTTTGTGAAACATTCTGGGCATCTATTAAGCACACCGGACGGGGCGGGACAGTTCAGAAGCTATCGCTGGCGATTCACAAGAGATATTTATCAAAAGATCAGTCTCGTGATAAACAATAACAGTCTATTTTGAAATGTCGAAGAAAGACATCGAATAGGTAAAAATGTTATTAATGTAGGGCATTTAAAATAATTTAATTATATCATAGGGATAATAAGAATTACGATTTACAGTTTAAGTTTTTTGTATATTCCTATCAATGAAATTAATTTTATGGATTATAATTTAACAGTTATTATCGAATTTAGTTTAAACAAGTAGATGTAATCGTCGGATCCGTCAATGTCTATACATTCAGTTAGTACAGTCAGCGCAGACTACAGGGGGCGTGATCAGTCGTCTTCGTTGACTACCTTCGATTATGGGCTAAGAACGCTCATTATATCGAAATCCGTTCCATAAATACAATAATCGATTCGCAAGACAACTAATCGCCGATAGGTTGGGAGGGATTATTAAAAAAAAATTCTTTCCTTTATGCATAAAGGAACTAGTGCAATGAAATTTATGTATTTTATATTACTAAGAAAGTACACCTGATGCACACATGGGTAATCTACGCCCTGTTAAACCAAATATGAGAGCCAGAGTATTCTGAGCGAGCACGCTTCTCCGTCTAGTCTCATTGTCATTTAATACCATGTGAAACTAAGATCAAGTATGGTAATATGAATTCAGTGTTTTATTTAATAATATTATTATAGCTAAGTTTTTTTGTACAATATGTATACTTGCAAAATTCGCAAGTAAGACTACCAGTTCTACTTTTTGCTCGAATTTTGCATTTAAAAACTGCTCAAAATTTATATTACAAAACTGAAGTGTCGTCATATGATTACACACAAATTAAACAATTATCCATTAAAATCAAGTGGACATTTCTGAAATTTAAGACGTTCATTAGGACTGATCTTGTAACATAATTGTTTACGTTGCCAAATAGATTCATATGACTGGCCAATTGGTATAATGGCAGTTATTCTACTTTTCACAACAAAGATCGCGAGTACGATTACCGTTCGGGGCAAACATTCATGTGATGAAAATTTGTATTTGCTGTGTCTCTTGGTTAATATATATTTTTGTATTTCAAAAAAACCTTATGGCTGTATATCAGTCGCTAATAACGTACAGGCGCTGCTTGACTATTTTTTATGTCTAAACAATTTCCCAAATATTTACTTATTCATAAATCATTATTTACCATTTCTTTAATGCGGCCAGTTGTTTATCTTTTAAGATCAATAAATAAAACAAATTAATTATCATCTAAATATTTATTTCGCTCGCATGCGTTCAAGTAATGATTATAATAAATGATTACACATTTGCGATGTCAAGGCTCGCATCATTAAACCCGCTATTTTTGTACTGGACTATTTCAAATAATAACCCCAAACATCTACAAGTTATGCAAAACTGAATGTAAAGGAAAATATAAGATTATATCATAAATAAATTATATACTGCTTAGGTGCTTAATTCTCTGGTTCCGGGAGCACTTAGTACAATAAAATTGTAAAAGTCGTCAAAGACTAATAGCGAAAACATCATTTCAATATAGGCTGAGCTGCGTAATTATCCAATTGTCTAAATTTGAAACTAATCTCGTTTCTAACGACCATAGTCCCTCTACCAACACATTATCTCGACGCCAGCCACTAACCCCACTAAATGCAAAACTAGGTAACTGAATAGACTGTATAACTAGACACTATTTTAGTAACTAATTAATAAAATTTTTATGCAATTCCTTCAGTTAAGCTTAATACCATTTTAACCGTTTCAGTGTTATAAAAACTGTTTATATAAAAAAGAAAAATAATTATCCTCATTATAATTTTTTCACTTTTTTACTTGTAGCGCAAAAAACATTTGTAGTTTCATCCAATTACCATTTTTAAATTCATACCTCACTCAACCAGAAATGTCCAAAAATACAAAAAACGCTGACGCGTTAGCACTTCACAGAACTCAAACCAACGGCGGATCCAGAGGGGGAGGGGGGAACATGACCCTCCTGAGTTAGTTCCAGGATTAGGTGGACCACTAATTGAACATAATGATTTTATTTATATATTTTGCCACCATACAGATTTTATATAACTACATACCTTCAATGTTTAATTGATTCAATATTAATAAATATTTTTAAGTACAGTAGTTACGTACATTTATAAAATACCTGATTTTTTACTTGAATCTATTGTTATCAAAATTAAATTATTAGTTCTTGACCACGACTATGAGACCCCTCCTGGCACCAAAGCTGGACCCGCCCTTGACTAAAACAGTTACTTCTCCTTTATCATTCATCACAATAAAAGCGATATCTCTATAACTTCGATTTATCGTTTGCACTTTTCTGACCAATTTTTAAAATACTATACCATAATTTTTTTTTTATTAAAAACTTAAAATTTAAAATACTTTGAAATTTATCACCAAATAGTACCATAGCTGACAACAATGTCAACACGTAACTACAAAGTCCAATAGTAAGATACAAATGTAAACAAGCCCTATAAACATTACACACAAATAGATTAATACGAGTTAAACACATCACTTCCAAATAGACGTAAAAATCTTTAACGAAATTGTTCGTTGGAACGTGGTCTTAATAAACCATACTTACGAGCTAAAGTTACAAAAGCTACTGTTGTGTACAGTATGAAAATATCACTTGGTTATTGGAAAGACTTTAATAAATGACAATCGTCAGAACAAAACTATTGATAGTAATCAATAATGCTTAGAAATTATGCAAGTTTTTTTGCGCATTTCCATTAGAAAATTAACAATATAACAATTTACGTAAAAAACGCGCATGGTTAGCGCACTGCTTCAAACGACAAAAAAATCTTTTGCAACAATATTAAGTTCGACTAATTATTTCATAAATTAAAACTTAATAAGATTATGAATATTGTAATTGTTTTGTTTCGTTATGATTTCGTTGACAATAGACATTGGATAAAACTCAAAAATCTAGGAATAATATACCTATTTTTAACATACGTAAAGTTATAATTTTAAAATGAGAGATCTTGATTACATAAATCGAAAATTATCACTTTGGTTGTTTCATTAAGACACGCGCATGTAAAAAATTCATCTATAATTATTATCGTATATAAATCGGACAATCCGAAAAACGGTAAAATACGTGTAGAAAAGTTACAAATATTATCGAAACAAGGTAAATATAGATTTAACTAAGCTAAGATTGCACTATTAGTGGAAGATGCGAAGTACTGGCACCATGTCTTGTCATTGGCCTGCTATTACAATCAACTGTTAAAAGAAATCTCATTAAACATATAAAAATATATCACTAAATTATTTGCGGCCTCAAGAGAAAGAATGAGATATAAAAAGTGTGGGATAGAAAAATATACGAAAAAGTAATAATACTGTTAAAAACATACTCATTGTCTAATATACATAGAAAATGTTAAAAGTTCATAAGAGATTTGTCGCAAATAGTTAAAAACAGAATTAAATTGAGCAAAGAATTGATTGTCTTAACAAAAAATAACTGACTTTTTTACATTAACTAAAAATATAATCCATTTTTAATTATACAAGAAAAATTGTGTTTAATTCCGCAATGACATTACCAAAATTATTGTGTTCTTATTAATACTTTTTTTAGGAATGATTTTTTATGTTAGAAAAACATATCACAATTTTAGAAAGTTCAGCAATTACTTCAATTCCAAATATATCAGTTTCATTAATTGTTATAAAATAAATGCTTCTAAATGGTTCTAGACTATTTAAGACTACATATTTGGTAATGTTAAATTTAAAAATACAAAAAAAAAATATATTAAAAAATAAAATCACGGTATAATTATCATGCTAATGCATCTATACTTATAATATAAAAATTTGAGACCCACAATATATAAGGGTCCATAATATTGAACTTTTCGGTGATTATTCTTTGAACTGTTTCGTAGTTTTTGATTTAACACTACGTTTACTATTTATATGCATTTCTAAAGGTTTCGGATAGATTTGAAGCAACAACAAAATCTCAAAATCAAACAGTCGAGGTATGAGTAATAAAAACATACAAATCACTATATGAAGATTAGTGTAAAGCTTTGAAAGTGTATTTGATTATGAAAGATACTTAGCACCTTATACACAATCCAATTGGCTGCACTATATCGCCACTAATATATAAAAAAGTTAAAGTGTTATGAATGTATTTATTTATCGTTCCTTTGATAATAAAGGAATATAAGAACATAAAATCAAATATCAGTAAGGAAACATAATTTTATTCATAAACCGATGGGATTATGTCAGCTTTTTTGTTTTTTCCTCGGGGTAGTAATTTTATTAGGGAGAACTTTGAGACATACATTTTTTTCAAACAAAAAAGTAAAACAAAAAAACTCGGTTCACACAGTAACTTGCGTTGCTTTAGTTATACTTAAAAAAAAAACAATAAAACACCTTCATGTCTTCAATTAACCACCGTAAACGTAGTGTTAAAAATGTTGCGTACATTTGTTTTAATTAAATTTATTAATGTGTATTATACACTATATGGCATGATAAACAAATAACTGCAAACTATACTACTGTTACTACAACGGGATACAAATACTACTCAGAGGTATATAATAATATAGAGACATACTGTATAATGATATGCATAAATATGTATTTTGCAAACTGCAAAAATAAATTCGCAACTCAAATTTTACGCTAACACCTAACATGTTTTAGCTGACATAAAATTATTATTACACTACAAACTTGTGCGTTGATTAAAAAAAAATCACATGAAATGTACGGCAATGACCTGCATGCAATGTAAAAAAAAAACATCTAAGACTTCCAGTCCTAAGCAACTACAATTTGCTTAATTTTACATATCAAATATAAACCATCTCAATGCTAAATACGATATTAACATTAAAGCTAAAATTCTAAGCTGAGTTTGGTTGAGGTCTATAATGACTATTAAACAAATATTCTATATAGGTCCTCCCAATATTTCTTAACATTATATACATGTTGGTTTTAAATTTCATAATCTATCATAATTTCATATGATAAGCCATTCTATAATGCAACTGTCTTCATATAATTATTAATTTTAATATCTATTCACGTAAATAAATGTGAATTTCAATGTATGAGATCGGTAATTGTTGAAACCATTCCTTTCTTTGTACAATATAAATTGGCATTACTGCAACATACGAGTTATATTTCATTGAAATTTTTACTCTATATTATTTTTAGTAAATTGCCACGATTTCCACGAGAATATTATATATGTGTACTTACCATCCATTTTCAGATTTGAGATAAAATGAATGTACGAGTGGACAAAATCTGTTGTCTTTAATAAAATACATAATTACATTAGTGTAGTAAATTATACACTACAAGCCGAAGACGACGGCTCGTTTTAAGTAAAAGAATTAATGTGAAAAATAAATATCTATAGAAGAGAATATAAAAAAGGGGAAAAAATATGTAGGTATTCATGTGCTTGGACTTGGTATATCGACTGGTGAGTCGGTGGTCACGGTCGGTAACGGTGGTTAGATTGGATCATTTATAAATAGAATATTAACATTAGGTTTACAGGATACGTCATTATGACGATACTATATAAGATAAATAGTGGTGTACATTTAAGTGTCCGTTTTTCCCCCATCGTTTATGGCAATATTACTTTATAATTTTTTTTTATCGAAGGTAAAGAAGAATATATTATTGCATCAAATCACCACCGAGAGGAAGCCATGAAATTAGGTGAGTGTAGTGGAGAATTTTCCAGGGTCGGCAATACGTAAGATATACCGCAGGAGACCGCTCGATTATAGGTGGGTCGCATGCTTATTTCCCACTATCATTGTATAAAAAAAGTTGCGAATACCGATCACATCTCGTCGTGATCGTAACATCGGCGAGCGCCGGTCACGTTAGCAGTGCGACTCTCCGTTCTCGTGGTGTCCGGAGTCGAAGCTGCTGAGGTGGCCGAGCCCCTTGGGCGGGATCGGTGGCGGCATTTCGTCTTCGTCCACGCGCAGGGGCTCCGACATCATTGAGATTATCTCCTCGTAACGTAACGACTCCACGGTTAGATCCAGATCTGATGAAAATGTTAAAATTTTTTAAAAATAATTCTGTAAGGTTTAAAAATGTTAAATGTCATCTTCCGGTGGTTCTCCCACACGGTTTGTTATCGATTTTGATGAAATCATAGTATTTTTTTAGTGAGGGAAATATGCCTTTCCGCACATAAGGTCGGGCTTGATTCGCGGCAATGCGATCTAAAAAACCTTCCTACTAACATTCTTGACCCCGCGCAGACCGACCTTTCAGCATAACTTCGTTGAGATAGATAATGACTATAATTTTGCGTGTGCTCATGTGTGTCTACCGTTGTGGTGCAGGCGGTGCTCGTCCGCATTGGTGTACGCGTGCGCGTCGACGCTTACGCCGGAGTCGCGCTCATCGCCAGCCTCACTGCGTGCCGCGCGTCGCGGAACCGCCGGCGCCTCGCCCCATGATCGCTTGTCGCCTAACCGTAATATTAATATGGTTAATTATGTTATTACCACTTTGTAGTGAAATCTAGTTATTCGAACTAATTAAAATAATCAGCACTAACCTGAGACCCTAGGCGGCAGCGGCGGTGCATCTCCCGGCTCGCTCCACGACGCACGGCTGTGGCGGCGCGTCTCCACTTCCTCGTCCATTGAATCTCTGCAATAATAATTGTAATATTGACTATTATATAACAAGAAACAGTGATATGATATGATATTGATCGTCATGGAAATATACATTGGCATATGGTTGGTTTCAAAGCCGACTTAACATCGTTGCAATTGTGTAAACGGTAATCTTGCATATTCGCGTCGTTGTATAAAAAACGTGCAATACAAATAATATTATAATCATAACAGATACTATACTCATTTAAGTTTTTTTTTAAGTTTGATATAGATTATGATTTCTAAGAAACTTTACCGGTAGATGTCTAGAGGTGGGCGAGTGGGACTTCGTGGATCGCCGGACTTGGGCCTGCAAGGAAGGGGTGGTGCAGACTTAGCCATGCTGCTGTTTTCCACGCACTCCCTGTTATCGCTCGCTGGTAAGCTGCTCGACATAAGGCTGCTCTGCTGTTCAGAGTCATCGAGCGTATACTGAAAATATTTTTAGTATAATGGTTTATTAATGTCTACAAAAGCATATGTTGACTAATGGTTTGATGAAAATATTGATATTTTTTAAAGCCTAGTGATTACACTAGTTTATTAATGCTGTCAAATTTTGTCTTTGTGTATACGATGAAATTGCAACATCATGCACATGATCCTTGAATTGGCATTATGGATAAATGAGAAATTCTGAGAACATCTATGGAATTTCTTTAAACTTTCTTATATATAACTAGAGGTAGTTAGATAACTAGTTCAAATTAAATCAGTTACTCACAATCGGTTTATTGTAGAGATGACTCTCCTCGTAATAGTTATCACTTTGCTGAATGCTCTGAGATCGCTTATCTAAAGCAGGAACCGGCGGTAGAGGAGTACTACAACACGCAAAGGAATAAGAAATATTAAAGTATTGGTTTGAACAATAGCAAAAAAAAAATAATTAAAAAACCAGCAAGTTTTTAAATTATTTGAATTCTACACGTATTAATGTAAAGATTTAAAAGACAATCATTATCCTATAGAAATTAAAATATTAATAACTACCTAACGGATTTTTATTTTAAGACCAAAAATGTGTAAAATTTATTAAATATACATTTTGTTATTATATTTCTTCAGATTTCATTATAATTCTTTGTTTTATATTCTCAATGTTCTTTTATATTCTATATCCTTTTACTTTGTAAATAATACAAATAATTATAAATGAAATTCCGTTAGATATAAAAAAAAATGTTAATCAAAAACTACTCACTTGACTATACTTTCAGAAAGCTGCCGTCGAGCGCGAGCTAATCCAGGACCTAGATTCTGTCGTAGCTGATTGAACCTCTCTACCAACCGCCTATAATTTAAAAAAGATGCGTAGACTAAGTAATCAATTTTTTTTATATGTTAGTAATTATAATAAGGAATAGAAAGATATAAGATCTGCTCCTTTTAAATATAATAATTTTCAGAACATAAGCTAGTTCTAAAAGTTTAAAGACTGAAAACACCTTCGATCAAAAGTTACCAATATGATCCAAAAAATTCCTCACATCTAAATACAATATTAAACAAATTTAACTCTAAACAAAATGTTAAAAGATTATTTTAACATAATCTCTATTAGTGTTGCCTACTTTTATTCCTTTACACATACAAAAACTTCCACAACTTCCACATAGAGTTCGAGAAAGAAAGGCAGATTTAGTGTGAGAGAGAGGGACAGGAGACTCACCGATGCAAGGGTTTCACCTCTTCGGGGGCCAGGCGTCCGTGTAACGTTAGCCCCGCGTCCACAACGGCCAACTGCGACGCAATCAGCCTCCTCAACTTTGCGGCGGCCGCCAGCTCACGAGGCGTCGCGTTCCTAGCGAACTCAGCTGTTAAGAACGCCTGCTCGTATTTCGTAATGCCGCCCTGTACGTTCGCGTCGATGGTGCCTTGCAGTCGCATCGAGAACGGGTTAATGTTCTGCGTCGGGTCCGCGGTGTATTGAGATATCAGGCTACGTAGCTCGCGTTCCGTCGCTTCCATCGTTTCGCATGCGAACTGTTAAAGAGCAATGGTATACATGAGAAAAATTTAATAAAGATTTGTTCATCATTGTACACTCTGGGTAGTTCAATAGGAATCGGACGAGGACAAGCCAACATGTAACAACATTTAAAAAATAGTAGTTATATATTTATAGCTGCGACGATGTTTGCAATTAAAAATCTAATAATTTATTATTAACATATCATTTGAAATTCATAGATAACATACCTCAACTGGAGGGATTTCTTCTAGGGATCTAGATATAACTTCTGACCATCTTAATATTCCAGGCAACGTGTTTTCAGTTACTAATGTAGTTCGCTCAATCCAAAGGCTCTGAAATAATTATTGTGTACCAGTTATATACGGTTTTATATAGTTTCAATTATTATGTATACAGACTTTTGAAACAATCGTTTTTAATAAAACAAAACCCATAACAGGAGATGGTATACCATCGACGTTGTACTGTCGAACGCATGATTCTGAAGATGCCACGAGTAGTAGAAAAGCACATTGACATTGTAATTTAGTCGTAGTATTTGCGATTAAAACAAGCAGAAAGTTCCAAAACATTTTTTTGGTTTATTTATATGGTTGGATGAATTAAGTATAACGACATTTTGAATAAACTTTCGTGCAGGAATAAACTAAAAAAAAAACAGGAAATTTAATTATTTAATCACGAACAGACGTCATTGGACAGGTAAAATGTTATATAAAAATTCGAGTGAACAACAACAGTTATGAATAACTTTTGATGTTAGTGTAGGGAATACAGGTTTGATAAGACTTCATAGGCATCACAACCAGCGCACCTAAACGATGAAAGTTTGAAGTACCCGCGCGCCTCAATTGGCGATACGGCTACTCCTTTAAATCACAATATTAATTACTTCTCCGACGTTCGTAAGTAGGGTTTTTTATTATTACCAATGTCGACTATCGAATAAAAGAATACGTGTTAGTTTTTTGTTCACATTATTTGCATCACCTTGAACTCGTTGTCCTTGTCAATGGGTGGCTTGTGAAGTGGGCGGTCGCACAAGAACGTGTCGACGTCATTGCACGAGTAATAGCGACGCACCGCCTCCGCTGCACCGGCAGCCACCGCACGCCCGCACACCGGCTTTACGTTGCAAATCTGGATATCTGTTCACCACGCACATTAATACTCACTTAGATACGTGTGTACACACGTACATATATGTAAATACATTAGGCATTTACATATCACATATAAATTTGATGCATCGTATAAAACGGCAAAGGAATATATTGAATAGCTCAGCGCAATAAAGAAAGGTTTTACTAACCTTTATAAAAGCTCAATACTTTTATGAAAGACGAAAAATGGTGCTAGAACACCCGAACCGGCTTGATGATTTGATAAAGAATATCATAGGACAGATAATTAACAAGTCTTGAGTTGTATATATGTATGCATTAATAAATAAATATCAAACATCAATTTTAGATCTATGATAACTGTGACGATGCGTGGAAAAGAACATGTTTAATGTTTATTGATTCCTTTTCATATTAGATTAATATCCTGAGCTATAATTTCTTAACCATACAGATCTCTGTAAACAAATTTATATAAAAAGATGTATAGAAAAGGCTTAATTTTTTGTTATATTTATATAAACAAAGTAGTATTATCTGCATAGCGTAGATTTGAAATATTCTGTCCTCCGACATTTATCCCATCTTCCTAGTTTTCAAGAGTTATTCTCATTATTAATTCCGAATAAATGTTGAACAGAAGGCGTAATATTATACGCCCTTGTCGAACTCCCGAGCTAGGATGGAAGTGGCGCAATAGTATATCACCTGTTTTGTCGGATGGTATACCATTCCCATAAAGTTACCTTAAGAGATGGACCAGGTGCTTAGGTGTACCCATGACCAATAAAGATTCACAAAGTTTCGGCCACTTGACAGAATTAAATGCTTTCGAGAAATCTACAAAGCATAGGTAAGTCAACTTGTTTAATTCTTGAGACTTTTCAATGATTTGCCTAACAGTTAGAATTTGTGCACGGGTACCTTTTCCTTTTACAAAATCTGCCTATTCTGGAAAAATTTTCCTGGAGAGATATGACTTAAGGCTCTCCTTTAATATGCAATAAGATTTTGTTTGCATGTGAAATCAAAGCAATTAAACGATAATTACCGCAACATTTAGTCAAGCCGTTTTTGTGTAGGATGAAAACAGTATGCGCCCGTTCTTTTGGCCATATATCAGTTCTCAAAAATTTATTGCCTAGTGTATAGAACATTCTGAAACCATACTCGCCTAAAGCTTGAATGGTTTCATTCGGTATGGCATCATTACCTGCGGCTTTACTTCTCCTGTGGCTCCTTTATTGCAGCTCGCACTTCATCCTTGAGATGATTGTCGACCGAGCTAATAATCATTCACCAGACGTCACTAGAATTGCGAATTTTGAAGTCGTGCAGTCATATCTACGAATCGAACTAAGGCATCGGTGCGAGAGGAACGGCGACGAATTATCAAGCGAGTCACCACTACCCAAACTGATTACCATGACCACTCTGTCAAGAGTGCTACCGACTGAGAAGAAGAAGAATATAAACAAACAAAAAACAAAGTAAAGTGGTAAAAATACCTAAATATATTTATAGATACATTTGAAATGTCATACTTACACTGTCCGTCAGCGGCTATTATAGAGTCGTCGGGCGGTGTGTTTCTCATAAGGATGTGAGCCGCAACGTACTCAGCCTGCAGCCGCTGAGTGAACGCACCGATCCGTTCGTAGTCTTGTCCGCGATATACGAATTGTTTATTCTATAAAGGACACATTCAATCTTTACCGTTGTCTTAATTAATACAGTTTTATCTTAAAAGCGCAGCGAAATTTCTTGCTTTACAACTAGGAAATGCTTAAATACATCGACGTGCGACATCCACCACTCCGTACATAGCCATTCTGATGAGATGTGATGACTCTGTCTCTGTCCTTGTAAGAAAGAAAGTTTCATAATAAGTTTAAATATGCTAGTAATTATTCTGGGTTCTCTGAAGTCCTCTTGGGGATTCTTAGCGCGTTGGGCGCTATGACAGATATATATTTTAATCAAAATTCCCCTCACCCGCACGAACAGCGGGCAGCCTTTTCCGTAGAAGCCGACGCGGAAGTACTCCGGTTCAGGTCGTAGCTGCTGCAGCGCCGCGTCGAGAAACGCGGCGTGCCGGCGCAGTAGGTGCGCGAGCCTCGCATAGTCGCACTGTCCCTCGTACAAGCCGCCCAGCTCGCGGAGCAACGGCAGACCCTTCTCCCAGCACTGCACGGGTATAAAAATAAAATATCCAAGTAGCTTAATTTAAATTTTCATTATTAGAATTGGTTAGGAATTGTGCGTTTACATGTTGCAGTGCCACCTGATGATTACATTATATAATAGAGATCAAAAATTATACTGTGGCTCCATTTTGTGGCGAGATAAAACACAATGGATTTAATAAATACTAGAAGTGTGTTATACGTGTTGTTGTTTATTAGTACTTCTTTCATGGAATAAAAGTTTTGTACATAAGTTACAAAGGATAGGTGAGCGATAAAAATTTCACTGTCATTATTTACACGTTTATATAATTTTATGCACCTTTCCTCTATCAAAATATTCCAACACTTGGTTATATAAAGTTTCCTTCCGTTTCCACTCGGGCACCTCGGGATGTTCAGGATCCACTCCTATTTGATCACTGTCCCAATTAAGCGTTTCCGCGTATAACTGTAACATATAACAACAATGTTATCATTAGTAGAAAAGGTGTTTCAAATCTTACATAATGGCTACATCGCATTAAACCGTTAGAAGCTTAAGTAGCTCTCTATTCGTTACCGACGGAACACCAGAATCCTGTTAGCCTTCTCCAAGATACCTAACGAACAATTTCTTATATCTAGCTTCTAAAGAGAAACGAGTGCTTAGACCTCTCAACTATTTAAAAATACGCACCATAGTACTAGCTTTATTGAAATTCTTTTGCTGTTCAAACTATGCCCTGCTCTCTGAAGTCAGCAACGCTCTAAGTAAGCAGGCGTTCAAGACTAGCAAATAAACTATATTTGTGATAGAACAGCATTTCACAAAGTGAACACTGGCATTAAAATATGTTTATTCTATGTATGTAAATATATGTATTTTAATATTACATAATTATTTAGATAAATGTAGTTTCCTTCTGCCAAACTGATTGTTCTAATCATCTCAGAATTCTCTGGTAAAGAATACCACCAGGCATTAAGTCCCTTTGTAACGCTTGGTGTATACAAATAAGTTTTTTATTAAATAAAAATAATCGTAAGTAAACATGTATATATAAATAAAATCATTTATGATGGGCCTAATCACAATGATTTTAAGTTATATACATTTAATGTTACCGTACAGAATACCTTGTGATAATATATAACTTTATAATAAAAAATATGTCTCACCAAAAGTGTACATCCGGCTTCTACAAAGTTATCAGACGCGATGTGTAGGTCATGTAGTTTGTATACGTAACGCAAATACATCTCCTTGCGGTCTATCTCGTTTTTATAGAAATTCTGAAAAATTAAATTAATAAATAGATTACTATACGTCGAATAAAAACCAAAACAAATTTCAATTCAATCATTTAGTTATATAGGCTTTAGTTAAGTTAAGCTTAGTTTTTTTGTTGGTAAAGTAACTCTGACGAAAGTGTTATATAATTGAAAAATATTTTTAGTCATTTTTAGAGTTAATAGTAGAAAATGTATAAATAATTTTTCTATTGGACGAATTTATTTTACGCAGAGGGTTTTTAAAAATATTGAGTTTCTATTTAAAAACAATAGATAGTCCGAAACACTTGACGGTAATCGAACCGACAAACTTTGTACATAAATATTTTGATTGCATCCGTGGCCCAATGGTTCATTGCTTGCCTTGTAACACAAAGGTTCTCGATTTGATTCCAGTACCACATGAGTAGTAGTTTGTATGATAGATTTTTTCGACGACCTACCTGACTAGCTACCACCCTTAAGGTCAACGTGTCGTTACAACAGGTGAGAGCCAGGGCATTCTGCGCTAGCACGCTTCACTGTCCGCGTGCTCATTGTTACTTAAAATCATGTGTAATTAAAGTTAAGTGTTAGACGAGTCTTGCAAATGATATGATTTACCAGTAAGTTAACGGTGGCCGACATTCTCTTATCCCTGTGTTCCGCACCCTGCATCACTGCGCGGTAGTCCAGCAACCTTTCCAACAGACGGGTCACACAACCCACGAACGCAGCGCCGGCTTCGCGCCAACCCTCCGTTGAAACTCGTTCCATTAGGCTGTCATCATAAAAATACATAGTGATAATAATTGAAATGTTGATCCATTTTAGTTGATAATTTTATTGTAAAAGATGTGACGAATCTGACATATCATGTGAAACAAAATAAAGACAAAACCAAAAATAACAAGTGCGTCTCACAGTACGGCAAATGGTAGTTTAAACAGCAACTACACGAAATATTACTACTAGTATTGTAATATACTACTATTTTATTACTCTTATTTTTACTTAATAAAATGTACAATCCCTAAAACAAATATAGTTCCATTTTTTAAAATCTAGAGTTTTTGTTAGTAATGTTTTTTTATACTTACACTGAACTCAAATGCTCCCTGACCGTAAGTAGCGTGAACAATAATAATGTATAAATAATACAACCAAAATGTAAATAAGTTTATGAAATTATACTATAAATGTTTATGAATATTATAATAAAATACAACTGCCCGTGTAAAAAGTGCCAAACATCCAATGAGCCAAGATGTAATTTGGGATATTAGAAAGTTTAATATGTATCTTAAACATTTTGCATTCTGAACATATATATATATATTTACATATATACATTGTGCAATTAAAAAAATTGATTTATAATACTCACACAGTGTCGAAGAGACGTCGATAGTGCTCATCGGCCTTGTTGTCAGCGACCAGCGAGTCTAGCTTGTCGACCAGGGCGGCTTCGGTGCGGCGCGCGGAGCCGGTGGCCGCGCGCTCGGCCGCCATTAACGCAACAAGTGCGCCGAGCGCCGCACGACGCAGTGCTGCCACCAGTGTCACTTCAAGCAAAGCACCTACCGCTACGCCGATTAAATGGAGTTGCGCGGGACCTGGATGTGCAATGTGAAGTATGTTTTTAACTTCTAAAATTAAGGTTTCCATAATAAATAAAATAATCCATATAATTAACTCATATATAACAGCGACGCGAATAATCTGCTGATGAAAATTTTCTGCAGGTAAGATATTTACAGAGATTCACTGCGTCTTGTACCGTCTTCTTTATTATTTTTTTATTATTTAGTCCCTATTTATTCTCATCTCGTTAATTTCAATGTTTTTAGCGTTCTTTACATTCGTACACAGTGAATTTTGCAAGTTAATGTTTTTAGCACTTAAAATATGTGCCGCGGTCTTTATATATACATCGATCACCACCAAAATTTAGTGAAAACATATTGAATTTAAACCACTTACTTGATTACAAAGGTATATTATTGATTTATATTAAATAGTAATGGTACGCACCAAGACGGCTCCACACAGCGAGCACCTGCAGACCGGCGGCAGCGCGCATGCGTGGTCGGTCAGGCCCCCGCCCCGCGCACCTCTCCCACTGCAGGGCGCGACACGTCACCAGCGCCACGCCCAGCTCCAGATATCCAGACCACAGCTGTGATAATAAATTTATTTGTACAAAACATCAATATTAAAAATAAGAGTTAATATAGTAGGGTGTAAAATCTAGACACAGACAAAGTAAAAGTAATATGGAATAATGGAAGCAATTGGGAAATTGCATTGAACATAATTAAGAAAAATATAGCAATAAGTTTTTTAATAAGAAAAAAAAAATCTTTTACGACTAACATATCAGTAATAGAAGTTACGCATGACAAAATTTTTATTTTATACATCCTATTTGTATGTGAAAATGAAAAAGTAACCTATCATTTCTTTTGACTCTATTCAATCATTATTTTATTTTATAGTTTTATCGACACGTGTTGTTCTTACATATTACAGAAGAGTTAGACTACATAAATACAGTTAAAGATAAAAAATTAAAGTCCAGTAAATGATACTTGCCTGTGTGTCAAATTGTGGAGGTTCATCTCCCAAGAACCTCTCAAGCAGCGGTTTTGCTAAATCTTGAAGGGCTGATAGTAAAACTTTACAGCTTTGCACTCGCAAAACCATCCAATCAGATGGAAAAACCTGAAAAAAAAATCAGTTTAAGTTCAATTTCGTTCTTCATTAAAAAAAAATAGAATAATCATAAAAATTCACATATTGATCTTTTATTTCGATAAAACATCCTTATGTAAATTTTTAGTTTCTTCATATTAAAAAAGTCTTGTAATATACACATGAAAAGAAAAATAAAACAAAAATAATTATAACTCACATCTTGTTCAATTAGGTGTCTGAAGACTAGGAACGCTCTCATGAGAAAATCTTTCAAGGGCTTGCGATCATGAGGGTGTGGAGCGAGATGACTCCAAAGTCTTTGGTAATGCGCCGGCTTTAATAGTTCCATGGTGCCAAGCAATCCTGCTACCATTGAACCCTGAGAGGATTATACATAATTATTATAATGATGATACACAATAATATCTAAAGTGAATGTAATTAATGTAAGTTAATTTCTTCAAAACATTTTTAATGAATTTTTTATTACATAAAAAGTGGAACTTTTAATATATGAGTAAAGCACTGCCACCCCCCCCCCTCCTCAACAAAAGAAAAAATTAGCAATAATTAACAAACATTAAGTTTTACTTGTAGTATAAATTATCATAGTTTCCATTTACGGTCAGGTTGTATCGCGGTCAGTCAGCCGCTAGAGTTTATGCAACATGAAACAATTTTAAAATTTTACTATCAACATTACAGGTTTAGAAATCAAAACGATTTACAATACGTATTTCTGTCACTATTTAATAGTTAAAGAGGTAAATGGAGAAAGAGATCTATACGAGTAGAGACAGTTGATTTAATATACTTGAGGAATAAATCATTCGCGTTAAGCTAGACTTACCAGCACTGGCGAGTTGCCGCCGATGAGGTGCAGAACGGTCTCTACGAGCACGTCGAGTGTGTTGAGGCACAGCACGTCCACATCGGGATCGAGCTCATCGTCAGGCGCGCCCGCGTCCGGCTCGCACTTCGTCCACAGCAACGTTACCAGCTCGCCGAGCATGTCCGCGCACTGCGACAGCTCGTCCCTACGCGCGAGGTGTACGCGCAGGTGGTGGCACGCGGTGGTTAATACGATGTTGCGCGCCTCTGGTACAATAACATTTAATATTCCTTGTAATTACTCATGTCAAACTCAATTTTTATGTTTTATGTAAGGTAGATAATCGACGCTTGCTCGTTTACGATATAGTAAAAAATCACGGAAGAATAGTAAAGTTGCCCATGTGTAGAGATTAGTTAAGGCAATGTGCACATCTGGAAAATACGAGGAAAAGTTCGTTTCTTTTTTTTTTTTGTTTAAAATAGCTAGGTAAAAATAAGGTTTGTACATAATAATTGTATTTATTTTGTTATGATTTGTTTATATTTTTGCTTTTGACTAAAATATCTTTAATCAACTTTTATAATCATGACGTAAATTTAATTTAAAATTTTGATTTCTGAGGCTCACCTGGATCTTTGCCTAGAGGACCCTTGAGTATCTCCTGGGCGGCAGCCAGCCTCGCCTTGGCTAGGGTGGGCGGGGCATTAGCGGCCGCTGCGTCTAGCATTGAAGCCGTAACACGCGCTGCTTCTACTGGCCCCAGAGCTGAAGCGACTTCTTTAGCCACACTCGCCCATGACGTCATCAAGGCCACCTAATTTGAAAAAAATTACATTTTTATATTAAAAATAATTGTTTAACAATAATTTCAATGCTCTAAATATAAATGTTTCTGTTTTTTACTGTCACAACACATAAAACCACAGGCCTTAATCATTTCATTTATTCAAAGACTTACTAATGTTTTATCTATAACTGTATACTAAAATATATGGACTTTGTTAATATAATTTAGGAGCACAGACAATTGATTACCTACATGTAGTGCATGAAATATTTATTGATTCGTTTTTAATTATAATGTTAAACTAACCTGCGCAGGGGCCAAATGCTCCCTGTGCGGATGCTGCGCGAGTGCTTTCAAAGCGTGCAGCGCGGCTCTCACGTCCCTTCTGAAGCTGTCCTCGTACTGGCCGCCGGTGGCGCGCGCGAACAAGCGGCGTGAGCGCACCGCTAGCCGGAACACCGCTCCCAGCGAGCGCAAACACTTGCGAATTGGCTCCTGGCCCTCAGCCCCCGCCGCCCATTCCGCGCAGTGCTGCACCGATGACAGCAGACCCCTTAAGATATATTTTTTATTTATTTAACGAAACGAAAAGATAAGGCAGACATCATTAGTTCTAAAAAGATTAATCAAAACTTTAACAAAAAAACATTTTGGACCATTAAGGAAGTGAGCGACGTGTACTGTTGATATCATCTAATAGGTTGACAAAAAAAGTCTTTTACCATATAGTATATATGAACTTGTAATAAAATCTCTTTGGCTATACCATTTTTATCAATAAAGTTTTAATTTTAAAGAAGACAATTCCAAATTCAAATTAGGAAAATGTGTGATTTTCATTTATTTTTCTTATTGTTAAATTGGGTGAAAATAATGAAGAAATTCGATACATTTCAAAATTTTACTACAAAAAAGGTAAAACTGAAACACAAGCCGCGGAAAAAATTTGTGATATTTATGGACCTAATGGAGTATCTGTGACAGTCGGGTAAAATTGGTTTAAGCGTTCTCAATCCGGAAATTTTGATATGTAAGATGCACGTCACCCTCACCCTGTTACGGACAAATTAATGCCATTTTTGAAAAAGTGGAGCAAGGTTGACATATTAGTACTTACGATGTAGCTGGAGAACTGAGAATTGACCACAAAACGGTTTTGTCGCACTTGAAAAAAAACTAGGTACACAAAAAAAGCTCGATATTTTGGTGCCTCATAATCTCACTGAAAGAAACCTAATGAACCGTGTACTCATTTGTGATGATTTATTACGACGTAATGAAACCGAAACATTTTTGAAGAACCTGATAACTGGTGATGAAAAGTGGATCAAGTACGATAAGAGGCTTTACAGGCTCTACAAGAGGAGGTCAAGCTTTACAGACTATGGCGAAACCCGGGCTAACTGGCAACAAGGTGATAATGGGTACGGTGGGGTTGAAAGGACATTATTCATTACGAGCTGTTACCGCCAGGCAGGACCATCGATTCAGAATTGTACTGCGAACAACTGATGAGATTAAAGCAAAAAATTAAGAGAAAGGAACCGGAATTAATCAACAAAAAGGATGTGGTTTTTTACCATGATAACGCTAGACAGCAAAAATTACGAGAGTTTAGCTGAGAGGTGTTAATACATCTGCCGTATAGTCCTGACCTTGCATCTTCAGATTTTCACCTGTTTCGGTCTTCGCATAATTCCTTAGGCAGTGTCTGGTTAACATCTCGAAAGGATTGCGAAAACCACTTGTCGCAGTTTTTTGATCAGAAACCCCAAATTTTTTATAACAATGGGATCATGTCCCTACCTTCAAGATGTAAAAAGTTATCCAACAAAATGGCACCTACATACTTTAGTCAAATATAAATATATTTTATAAAAAAAAACCCTTATGAATTTTTATATAAAATGCGAAGAAACTTTTTCCCTAACCCAATATTTAACTTTAATCTAAAAATGGCAAAGATAGTAATAATTATGTTCTTATCATATAGAAATGAATCTTACTTATATACCAGAGCCGCTGAAAAATGTTCTTCAATATAAACGTCCAAAACAGGTCTGAAATGCTGAAAGCGACTTTCGTCCAGCAAACTGCATATTGACACTAACACCAGAAACACAGTCCCCGAGTGTGGAGTGCTGGAACAAAACATATTATTTTCAAAATAAAATCTTTTGTTATTTTTTAATCTATCTGTACTACTGGAAAAGAAGGCATTAGTAATCCAAAACATTCCATCCTTTATATTACCTGACAGAACTGTACATTATCAACTATTGAATAAATTATAGTAATATACACGCGCTTAAAAATGTTATGCAAGTAATGATTACGTACAGACGGTTTAGAGGTATCAAATAGTATGTTATAATACTAATGTGATGAATATGTGTCTCTGAGGATTACCATAGTGCAGAGTGTGGGAAAAAGACGGCGATGTCGTAACGACGTGTCGTGTAAGTAAAAACAACAGACCTGTTGCCGTCCTCTGTGGAGAATAGAGCGAACAGGGCGTCAAGCACGTCCCGGAGGAACTTGATGAGCTCCTCGCAGCTGAGCCCGTCGCCGAGCCGCAAAACTCTTAGCAGCGTCTCTTGCACCTTCTCTGGTCTAGCGCGCCACTGAAGCAACGCTAGCAAATCCTCTGTGAAAATAATCGAATATTGTTATTCTATCGTTTGCCAAAAGCAGTCTACAGGACTAGGTAAAAAAAAAATGGTGTTATAATTTTTACGTCCCTGTATTTATTTCTAGCAGTGGTTTCTCCTGTGATAACTCTCAAACGGGTGAATGTTTTCATTTAATATATGTTTTTTATTTTTTTATCAAAAGTTCACTCGTTCTGGAATATCGCTCTTATATATTATCGAGAGTAACGAAATGTACTTCCAAAACAAGTCAATTTGTGTTTAATGTATTAAGATTTTTCATTTTTTGTTAATGTTATGCACTTATACTCCTGGTAATACTTAAATCTACATTGTGTCTGAAGCAATAAAAACATAAATTATTTTGTGTACACTTTATCCATAAAAGTTAACATTATTTTACCATTTTGGGTTAGTTTGGTGGAACACAGCAGCGTGCTTATAGTACAATTTTCTTTAGAGCTCCTCTGAAAGGATGGTATGATACCATTGGTAGGTGCACTGCGCGCCGTATCGTTCGCACACGACGGAAGCGAGAGGTAACTGGCATTCTGCATTCTGCACATAGGAACAATATTAGCTATACTATTAAATATAAACTGGTAATTCTCGATTGAACGTCTCATAAAGATAGAAAAATAGTTGGTAACAACTGCGCCACAGGGGTATTTAAATTATTGCATAGAACTTTTATTTTCTTCTATTTACAAGTATATAATGTTTCTGTTATGCAATCCCTGTCGATGTGGGTGTTGAATATAAAGACACAAAAAATTAAAACCAAGTCTGTAAAAATTACAACAGTACCACATATATATAGGTAATAATTGTATCGTAACTTACTTAGATGGATCGTCACACTTATAAACATACAACTCGTGTGCACCATCCCTGAGTGTCGCACCGCTCGCTTCCATTAATCTTGCAAACGCAAAACCAAACAGTTTTCTTTCATTTTTGTCACGAGCTGAAATTAGCATGTAGATATAATTTTCAACTGTGAATCATGCTTTATAAATTGGTGAGGTTCATATTTAAAACACCTTACTTTATTGTTTCAATTAAATTAATCTATATGTTTTATTTATTATGTATTAATACCATTACCATAGAAATGTACGCATCTAGACGAAATTGAGACAGACCGATTTAGCGATTTCACTTCATGTTAAGTTTTTTGGAGTTTCATTTTTGTATGAAAAACGTTATCGGAAATTATATCGTTTGGCGTTTTGTATAAATCATAAGAAGATAGTGGTACACAATATGATATAATTATTTATCAATATGTTATTTTTAATCAACGAATTTTTTTTATATCAATGATATCATTAATTTTTGTATCATCTATCACTATATCTCTCCATATAGAAGATTGTCTGGTAGTAAATGACAAAATGCCTAAGTCTATCTATTATAGTATTTCATTTTTGTGGATTCTACAATAAAAATTTAAAATAAATAACACAAAAGATAGCAACTGACTGGAGCAGTGTCGGAACTCGATACGGACGTGCGCGTGCGTGAACGTGTCCAGTGGTACGGTGAGACGCAACTGCTCGCCCCAACACGGACTGTTGTTGTGGTATAGCACGAGCGACTCGTAGCACGTTGCGCCCGCGCCGCTCGCGCCCCACACACACTCCTGCAAGTATTGCAACATTGTGTGGGGATTACTTTATAATTTTTTTTTATACAGATACTAAATGATCTGGATATTTAAATATCTTTGAAGAGCTATAGTCCGCTCATAACAAGGATGGATGGATTGTTACTCACCACTGTTACACACAACATTATACTAGACACCCTGTGAAAAAAGATATTAATTTTCATTTCCTCGGTAAATTGAATAGCTAAAGCGCCCCTTTAACAATAACACAATGATGTTAGCACACTACTGTTCGGTAGTAGAAATAAGCAAGTAAAGTTAAAAATAATCCATAGACATTGCTAGAGACGAGAAGATGAAGCTAAGCGTTAGCCCATTCTTTAATAAAAGCCTATAATTTCATACTCGACTATATTCCCTTCGATTTTTTTTTTGCTCTGTCACTATGTTGAATACTAACATTGATAACTTGTCCAGTATTGTCATGTACGTTGACAGTGGCTAGTACATTTTTGGCGGTACTCTTGCCGCCTCTCTCGAACTCCGCCCGCTCCAAAGTTAAATACAGATCGTTGCGAACGTCGCCCGGCATTATCACGTCGGGGAAACCTCTTTTTGATGTAACAGTCGCCCCAGAACCCACCGCTTCGACTATACTCGCCGCATTGGTCAGCAATCTGAGCGCTACTACAATACCTGTGCATAATAAGTCATGAAATTTATTATTAAAAAAACATTTATTCGACAGAAACAGTTCTAAAACTTATTTAATATGTATTTACCGTAATTAGGTTGACCTGGTAAAATATTGCACTTGTTTGTTTGTTTTCTAATCAGCATGTCGTGCAATTGATGAAAATCTTTCTCTTCGCATTGATAAACCTGAAAAATCAAAGTTCATTTCATATATTAATAAATATAGCTTATAAAATCTAGGACTTTAGCATTAAAATATAGGACTGTTCGGAATAAGACTAAAGTAACTTTTGCATGTCATGAAAGATGATTAAAAGGTTTTTTTTTCATCATTTCCCTAACATATTATAAATCAGGGACCTTATAAAACAGAAAAATTTTTTCAGTCTCTGTCATTAACATACTCTGTCTCTCATTCCTCTCTACCATTCTCTTTGTTATATCCTTTTATTCTTTTGTTCGTCTTTATTATACATCTTATTTCTAATTACTTGAAATTAAAACGAATTAAGTACATTTCTTCCCACCTTTACAGTTTTCATCTTACATTCTTTCTTATTTTACTATTTATACACTTCTCATTTTAATTTTTGTAAATTCTACTTATTTTTATTTACACATTACTTTTGTTCCTATTTTTAACTTTTTTCGCTATAACTTTACAATATCTTAAAAATCTATTGCTCGTTTCGTTATTTACAATTATTTCATTTAAAATTTCTCTTCTATTTTCTTTCCCTAGCATAATTTCTAAAGAATTTCTCTCTTTAAAGAACACCGGGCTTTCAGTGATTAAATGGTTTCGTTTTTCGCAGGATCACAGATACATGACAGGCTCTCCTTGCATATTTATACAAATACTCTGAGAACCCGCCGTGCCCCGTGAGGATCTGCACTAAGGTAGGGCCCAGTTCAATTTTCCTTATTATTCTGTAGGCCTACTTTGCATCCGGAAAGAAAAGCTTTGTTGTGCCGGTGGTGCTTCCCTCCTTATGGCGCCGGTTCCATACGTTAATCGACTCCAATCTAATTTGGCGCTTGTCGAAAAAACCGTGGACTAAAAGGGTTAGACCTTTTTAGATTGTAGTGTGTGTGGTTTTTAATGATGGGACTACCTCATAGCCTACTTATTGAATTTGGGGAAGACTGCAATAACGGATTTTCTCATATTTACCCTAGCGCAGCGAAGACACAGTGTAGAATTACTAAAGAGGGAGTTTTAGAGAGTAAAAAGCGAACATAACTCTTACCTCCCCTAACATACCCTATCTTCCGTAGATTTCTAAACCGACACCAAAAAAAGCCCTTCAAAAGGTGGAATTATCGTCCACTAAGTTTTATGTAATCCATTACCTTGAATGTGTACTCCTTTTCAGCGGGATGTTGACCGGGCTGCCGCAGGAAGTCTGCGAGAGGTAGTACACCGGCACCGAGTGGACGGCGCGCGACCGGCCCACGGCGCTCAGCGGTTCCGCCTGCACCCGCCCACCGCCCCACGCGCACCACCCATGCCACCAGCCATAGTTCCCGCGATAAATCTGTACTGGAAAGGTCCTGGAGAAATAAGCAGTAATTAACCCTTTGACTACTGTTGACATCGTGTTGTGTCCATAATATGTTGACTTCCTGGTACTGTATACGCCAATGAGCCCTTGGTTTTCTTTACTCCGTTGGTATTATTAGCAACAATAGGTGTCTAGATTCAGTTTTGTCCGTTTTTACGGTTCCGTAAACAAAGGGTGTCAATTAGAACCCTATTACTGAGACTCCGCCGTACGGCTGTCTGTTTGTCTATCAGGGACCTCTATCTTATGAACCGTCCTAGGCAGAAAATTAAAATTTTGATAGATTGTGTGTATCTTCTACCACACCAGTAACAAATCAAAAATATATAGTACTCACAAGAAACTTAATGTTATAGCTGTTTATGGTAAGGAACCCTTTGCGGTGCGAGTCCGAGACGCACTTGGCCATTTGTTATAAATGTACTTATCGTCATATAGCCGTGTAATGAATATGTAGATTACCCATTTAGACTTATTTTCACAGCCACAAGAGACACCTATAGGAAGTACGGTATGACCGGTGCGTGTTATTCTGTCCTAGTCAAAGTGATAAAGACAGAATCACAAAATCTAAGTTTGCTGGCAAATAATGAGCAAAATAATAGAGTATTGTCTAAGGCACACGTTAATCAAACACAGGTACCGGGGTCGATGCTGTTTATTATACAAAGATTTACAGACACCTTCAATATTACAAGTGTTACTTAAGATCTGTTAAGATTTGTATGAATATGTGAGGGAATCACGTACGAAAGCATGGCATGAGCTTATTTATGAGATACTGTATATCGTCCTCAATGGATCTTTTGTGTACCACAATGATATAAAATTAAAAAAACACAAAAAGCGCACATAATAAACAAAATGTTACATAGATATGTTATATAGAAATTTATATGTCTGTAAACTTGGTATATAATTACGAGTACAATCAAAGATCTTGTTTTAATGAATAGATGGATATAATTTACAAAACTATTTAATTTATTTTAACCAGCAATGATAAAAACTGCTAACTTTAACATGTTATGATTTAGATTGCACTGAGTCAATTTCCTGACCTTATTAAGTTCCGATAAAATGATTTTGCTCGAGAGGAAATGACAGCGATAAGATATTTAGACAGATGGGTTTTTTTTCTAAGTACATTAACTTTAGATAGTTTTGGTAGTGTGAACAAGCGTAAACAAATTTGAGTATAATATGTAATGTATAATATCATTGTAATCTGTGCGTATAAAATTCAAAGTTTCTACTGAATGTTTTTAAAGTTCTCTCCACCAGCCCGTATACAAAGTTTTATGCGTCTGTACCAGTTATCGAAACAGTTTTTCCAGTGCGCCACAGACACCTTGTTTACAGCCTGCTCGAACGCTGAGAGCGCATCATCTGGCGACGAAAATTGTATTCCTTTGAGCTGACTTTTTATTTTTCGGAATAAGAAGAAGTCACACGGTGCTGGGTAAAGGCTGTAAGGCGGGATACCCAGGAGTTTGAACGTAGTGTTGTCTAGGAAGTACCTTGTTTTGATTGTGGTGTGGGCGGGCGCATTGTCGTTGTGGACCAGTAGCCCGCGGAGCCCTGTGTTTGGTCGCTTGTTGCTCACAACAGAGAAAAGTTCTGCCAAGCATACCATTGCCAGGTATACCATTCGGCGTTAATGCTTCTTTGGTTTCGTACAGGAACTGACACCAAGTAGCCAGTCAAATTGAAAAAGCTTGCGATCAAAATTTTCCCTTGCTTCTAGGTCGCTTTTCTTTGATAGGCGTTAATTCGTTTTGAAACACCCAAACCGTCGACTGGCGCTTAGTTTCCGGGTCGTATTTATAAATCCAGGATTCATCACCTGTAAAGATGTCGTAAACACGCCGAGACGAGCCTGCTTCAAATTTGTCTATCATATAATGGCACCATTCCACCCTTGCCTGCTTCTGAACAACGGTGAGGTTGTGTCAGCGTGAAACTATCCTCCGCACACGAAGATGCACATGTAGAATCTCGTGAAGGCTTCCTGATCTAATCTGCAGTATATGCTGACATGTCTTGGTATGTAGCTCGTCTATTGTCTTGGATCAATTTTTTCACTACTAGCCAGTTTTCTTCCGTAACAGCCGTCAAAGGGCGACCACTTCTTTCTTCATCCCCCAAAGTTAGTCGACCGCGCTTAAATTCATTATACCAACGATACACTTTTGCCTTAGAAGAGCCTTTTCAATGAGATACGATGATTTTAATAAGCCCGCAAAAAAGGTGGAGGGAAGTTTTGAATTTGGAACGTACATATTTTTACTTATCATATTTTTATAACTTGCCAGTCTCACATACATAAAAGCTTTTTCTCGCAATGCTTCTGTCAATTCTGAGTGACCTGGTATATATAATTTATGACCAATTACGCTTTTCGATTGAGCACTTTCCAGGTTTTTGTGCCAATAGCATTTTCTTGACATCCTGATATGGCACAACTTCTTACTTTATTAGAAGCATATAAATCATTTTTCTGTGTTTCTAATGCAATTAAACTTTTGAAGACAGTATTTTTTATTATAATTTTGGACCATACTTATCCTCTTATAATATTCATATGTTTACCTTATAATATATTTTTTTATTTATAATGATAAAATTAAAAATTGTACACGATATTTAATACTCACAGAAAACAGGGTGCTGTTTGCGTGTAGACGATCCACGTAATTCGAGAATCCGTCCCTCGCTATCCTAACCCTGAAGCGTTCGGACAGCGGCTGGGCGCGCCGTGCGTCGTGTAACCATAGCAAGAGCTCCGCCTCGTCGCCGCCCGCCGTGTGTCCGAAGTCCCTCATGCTGCACATCAAATGGTGCGACTGAACCGTGGTGGTTACGGCGGCGCTGTTATTCGTGAGGGTGCCTGAATTGAAACTGCTGTTGGAACCACCAGCACGACGGAGTGTACCTCGCCACTAAAAATAATAAAAGAAACCTCTATTAAAAACAAGCTGTGCTTTACAAATCAGCGATGATTTATCTCCTGAACTACGAAATTCTGTATGTCGAGAAACATATATACACTTCACTAAACGTACCTAAAAAAATAAACAATAACTATGATTTGTTACAGATTGAATCTTGGTATCAAGTCTTAGGTGAAATTTTTAGGCGTTTACAAATTGAATGCCACAGGGGTCGTCGTTAAAACATAAAACATCTAAAAATTCGAAATGAAGACTATTGTCAACGAATAGCGATTTTACATTATTATTATCGTTAGTGATATAAAATTATGCTGTTCTATAAATGTATTAAAAATATCGTTTTATAAATTTTTGCTTCGCACGGTTCGAGGTTCGATACGTATTCAGGAACTTGTAAGTTAACCCATTGGCCACATAGCCGGCGAATCGCTGATCAACTATATTACTGTGTGTTAATAACACAGGCCGGCGAAAAGCCGGTCTGTCTCTGTGTAATTATATAATGCAAAAATATATAGTTCTATGTTGTACCATTTTTATTTTATTTTAAGTTTAGTGTTAAGGTTTCTTTGAAATAAAAAGCTGTAATAATTAAAGTGTTTTTAATTAAAAAATTATGTCATGGGATCATGGAATCGGTTAACATAACTGTAACCTGACAAATCGAATGCGAATAATTAATTAATAGTTGTTATTATTTAATAATTGCAACAATCAAACATCATAAGAATTTTGAAAGTAAGTATTTTGCTTTTCAGTGTCTTATAACAATGGATTTTAGGAAGGAAAATGTAACATAAAATATACTCATGTCAATAATAGGGAATTACAGACAGTCAAAAACAATAGGACTGTTGTCAATGAAACATACTTGAGTAATACCAAAAGTCATCACTGACTTGCATAAATATATACGTATTATTCTTTGCAGGGAAGACTAAATTAGACTGTTGTATTAAAACAAATGTATTATACTATTACATAGGTATCGTAACACTGATTTTATAAATAATAATACTAAAAGGTTTGTTAAACATAAAAAGTTAAAAAAAAACCCTAATACTACATAACCTAATCACAAGGTCACGTAAGTAATTTATTCAAAGTTCCAAAAACTTTATGAAATGTTTACGATGCAACCGTGTTGTCTATTGTGCAAGAATACATTAAATATGCTCAGTCAACGATAACTTCTTTTTGTATGTGCGTATTTTTTTTTTGTTACGTCGGTAATCACGTCGATTACACAGCGAGTGTTCAAATTGTGCAATCAAGTTTGATTCTCTAAAATTTGCGTGCATTTTTCGTTATTATCTACCAGCGCGAACATAACGACAATAGTACTGGTTATGATTTTGTACTTTATTAACCTCTAAGAATCTCAGTAAATGGGAAAAAGGGGCTTTGCGTCTACGTATTTATAGAGTAAAAATATTATTACGATAAAAGAAATTTTCTTTTATAACCGTTATATATTCATTTGGTTTTATTTAACATTAAAAATTTTACTTAAAAATTTATCGATATATATTTACTTCACTAACATTTTTTTATGTTTATAACATCTGCTTATAAACATTTTACTTTTGGAATTTTTATGTGAAATAGGGCACAGAAGGCACTAATAAACCGAATGTAATATAATGTTATGGAACGGAGTGTAAATACTTATTACGTATAATTTAAAAATAGGAAACACCTTTAAAAGAGTAGTTTGGTCATCGTACTTGCGGGACCCTAAAAACTTGAAATGTCCTCGCCTGGCCCTAATATGTACTTATACGTACATCATACCGCTTGTGGCAAGCAGAAACCAGATCTGATGTGTGTCGGTAACATATCCATAAAAGGTCCAGGTGATATGACCGAGTTTCAGAAATCGTTTTACTTAACAATACATTAATTGTATCCACTGAGCAAATTCTATTTATTAAATCCCAAAGCCTTTAATACATGTAAAAAACATCTAATTTTTGAACACAGTTTAGTAAAAATTATTTCTTAGTAGTGCAGAGTTTATAATAAATTCTTTATCTGATCCGCAAAAGACCTTATAAACATATTATATTTAACTGCCCTTTTAAGTATTGAGTAATGAAAGCCCTATCGGTGCTTTAGTAACTTTGTTTCCATGTGTGAGAAATATTTTGAGTGAAAGCCATTATTGGCGAGAAGGGTATAAATACATTCTCCACGTATTGACGTCTAACTATTAATTAAAACAATGTCTTTGAAGCACTATATAATATCTATTTTCCGAATTTTATAAAAATCATCCTATTCATTGTAAACATATTACTTACACAAATAAATATTGCACGTTTCTCATATTTCATTAATTTTCACTTGGTAAATGCGTGGGACAAGCTCATAATTTCACCTGCCGATATTGTGATAAGACATCCTCCAGTATAAATCGGAGGCATTCTTCAACCACGTACAGACAGTGGAGTCATTTTTTTCAGCCTTTATTCTATTAGAAACTCTGTGTAGTTAGCTAATTGTCAATATGAATAGAAAATATTAAAGCAATTTAGTTCAAATTATTTATAAAGTTTAGCCTAAAATTTATTAGTTTAAAAAGACAATGAAGCAACTTACTGCCGCAGCTCTCTCTGCACTCTCGACATGCACTCTATATAATTCGACAAGGCTGATGTCTTCAGGTTCTACCGCCTCCGCACCTCGTCGTGGTACGAGCTCTAATCCGAGTTTTCTGTGAAGTTCAGATATATTTGAAATCAATAAAGCAATCCATTTTTTATTATTTAACGAAATAGATAAGTGAGCTCTTGCAAAAGTTGTATAAAACTATGTTTATGGAATTTTTATATTTAATCTAAAGTGAATAAAAAATATAGTATAATAATAATAATAAAGTAAATGGATAAGTTTCTACTATCAACGCCATCTTAGTGTAGCGAATATAATCTTCAAGAACGGCATTTTTCCTTATTTTTTTTTCTATGTATTCATATCAGAGATCATGCAACAATGTCCACTTATTCGTTAATCTCATTTACATAAAAGATTCAACTTTAAATGTTATTTAAAAAAACATTAAATATGCCGAACGACGACTTAAAACAATGAATATACTCGTACAACGTACGCATTATACATAATAAATCGACTTGCTTGCCCGCGCTCAGCAATCGTGAATGCTAAACATCGTCCGAAAGTAATTCTGAGTAAAATTGTCCAACGTGAATGACAGCACCGTGTGAATGTTATGAATCACTTAGCTGGTTTTCAGCGAACCACAAATACAACATTTTACTACACGTTGGCCGCAGTTTGAAACGCCACTACTGCCTCTGACACTACTAACATTTAAAGCTGTTGGAGTACAATTCCAAAAAAAAAAAAATTGTGTTACTCATACATATCGCAGAAGGTTTAGAGTTAGAGTTTGATTGCAATTTTTATAAGACAGAAAAAGCCATCCGACACGTATGAGACACGATTGCTTTTATCTATGATGCAGCTCTAGTTAGGATTTTCACATTGCGTTTGTAATATGTAGACGTGAGACATAGTGTTTTGTTACCTTGTAGCCTCAAGGGCCGCAATTCTCACTAGGCCTGAGCTTTAAATTCATAGAGATATTCGTCTAGCAAATGTTTTCTGTTCGTAAATTACATAAATTGCACCCGTCTATACAAAGACGATATTTATTTTACGTGAATATTGAAGTAAAACGAACCAAACTACTTTTCTGTGACAGGTAGGCGACGAAAAGAAAAAACGAGACAAAACCGGTAAAAAGGATTTTAAATTCGAATAATAGCAAACTTATCCAGGCGACGTGGACTTGGTGTAACTCATCTACGATAATTAATGAAAGCCAAAGTGAATACTTAAACTCAGGTAAAATATGAGAACGTTTCTTGTCGTCATTTTCGAAGAAAAAAATTGTGTGCAGCAGATATATTGTTTCAAATATGTTCTTGTGGTCAATTTGTCAAAAATGATAATACATACAAAATTATCCTTCTAAGAATTAAAAAGAGTAGTTGGTAAAGACTATGCAATACAAAAAATGGTAAATGCCACAGCGTGATATCTTACTACATGCTCATTTAATATTCTTGAATTATGGTTAATTTTTTTTCGCAACTATTCTTGACAAATAACTGAGTTTATAGTATATTATACAAATATACGATAATTTAACTGAATAATCTACTATTCAATAATGATATTTTCCAAAGATCTTTACATTCACTCAAATTTGCACACATTTATGTTTTACCACTTTTTTTTTATACAGCAGGACGCAACTTCCATGAAATTCTAGATATTTTGTTAAAATAAGACATATGAATACACCCAAATAAAAAAAATTTAAAAAAAACTCATAAACAACAGCTTTTCAATCATAGAAAATTACATATCTCATAACAAAACTACAGCGCCCAAAATTATAATAAATAAAAATCCACTTTAAAAGCCAAACTAGATAAACGGATAATCGGTCACGTAACCGCCATTGTGGAACGAGCTTTTAATCACCTCCCGCAGCTTATACGTTAGCATATCGTAAAAGTATTACGACAAACAAAATACAACTTTAGCCCGTTTGTTATAAAGATCATAATTAACAAAATCATGCAACAACATGATGTTTTGAAAATGTACATTTTAAGATAGAAGAGAATCTACATATGTAGGTTAAAACAAGACTACGAAAGTAGTCTGAATTGTTTGTCCACGTTTCGTAATATTCTTTTTACGTTTGATTTAATATTGGAAGCATTGCTTGGGTGCTATATTACTCGAAGAAAGTTTATTTTCGCAAATAAATATTTTGCAAAATCTAAATTGAATTCAAGGTAACCGTGCCGATTTGTTACCGATGTTGATTATTCACGATCGTGTTAAAGTAAAGATAACTTTGAACTAAATGTATAATAAACAACAAACGTCAATTAATACAACAACATTTCCAGAGTTCCCACCAGCACCACGTTGCCAGGAAAGGATTTTTTTTTCCTTTAGATATAAGAACCTGAATCGACAGAGAGTAATGAAACATCAGTACCAATGTGTTACGTAATTTTGTTATTTGTGATGCAACACTGGCTGTGTAGATAACGGTATAAGGTTATGAATTAACATAGCGGTAAAGGTAACATATTCATCTCTTTTGTTCTGACGTATTTCTAATTTACATATAGAAGAAATAACGACAATAAGCTAAGTGAATATTTAAAAGTATTTAGTACAAAGCTGATTTTTGTGAAGAGTAAATATAAATAAATATTTTTTATATTACAGGTTACTTTGACAGAATTTCAATTATTTGTAACCTAAACTCGGTATAAGTACGCCAGAGCAGGAATTTATTTATTTATTTCAAAGCTGTAATGCCCAATATTTTGCACACAGATATTGGCCATTGTGCGTAACGTGAATAAATTTCCAGGTGAGATCGAACATACAGCGCCCGACGTAATCACCGGACAACTACTTAACTACAACACTTAACGTGAAAACAATTTATTGCTCTTTTAAAAACATGAAATGCTATTGTAGATAAAACAATTTTACTGTTTATTATTAGTTAAAAAGTTAGTTAAAAATGTATTCATGAAACTTCTGTTTGTACAATTTGAACGCGTTCATAGTTTGCAACTTATTAAATGTATTAATCATCACCCGTACTTTATCTAAGTACACTTATTAGTGAATAATATTCAAAGTTCAAACTATTGTCAAACAATATAAAGCTATATCGCGATAATTTCCGCTAGGACACTGTGAATCTGCGATTACAATAACTGAAGTGTAGATAATTTATTTTGGTTAGTATCGAAAGTTGCAGTTTGCGTGTGACATGAAATTTACATATTACTTAATTTAGTTGTATACTGCCTAAGAAACGATTATGAAAGATAAGATACAAGAGGTAAAATCAACGGGTTTATTCCAAAACTTTTACCAAAAAACCTTGGCATTTTTCAATCACAGCATTGTGCTTACTTAAATTGATAAAATATCTGTTTAACCAAGACATAATTGTCTAACCATAAATTTTAAATCACGATATTATTTGATAATAAGTGTTTATGAATAAAACCATTAAACACATATAACAGCTTGTTTTACCTTAAGCAAGTTTTTATGTTATATACCTAGTGTAATAATAAATACTGATACAAATGAAAATGTATAAATTTTTTAAAAATAAATTTTATATTAATAAGTACTATATAGAAAATTAGACTATAAACAACTTCATTCCTGATTTTAAAATTAAAATTAAGAAAAAAAATACTTTTAAAATCATAAGAGAATTTATTGTCAGACTAGGTAGACTATATCTATGCATGGAATATATCGTTTCGATCGATCAAGCTATCACTGGATCGGTTACTTTCGGCTCGCTGCGGAAAGGTCGCCTAACCAGTTATTAACGTGACACCGCCTGACGTCCGTGGCCCGTAACGTTGAAACTTACTTATAGTTTATAGGTGAAAACTTTCGGCACAATTTTACGTCATTTTGAAAATATGTAAAATTTAGAAACGAAAGAATGGCGGTTTTAATTTGATATCTAATATTTTAAAAAGTACTGTACTTCAGTGATTTTAGAAATGGATGTTCGAAACTCTATAAGAAGATGTATAAAAAACAAAGCAATTCTTATTTAATATCACAGATTATTATATCAACTTTTTAGCAGCAAATACATGTCTTCAATTTCATGTATTAATTATTTATAAGGAGGTTGTAAATCCTTAAGAGTGTTTACGTAGAATAAAGTGGCTCTCATTATGTAATAGTAGGTAGCCAGGCGATATCGAAAAACCCTGCCACCATTCAGACTCCATTACTCTTGTGGCCCTGAAATCAAGTCCGGGTCCTTTATTATATAAGGCGAGCGCTACTGCACCACAGCGCTGCGAAGGCAGTCAAAATATTAGCCTCCAGTTGATCTCTATAAAACGGTACAATTGCTTACGTTTAAGGCGTTCTATTGTGTTACCAATAAACAATGTTTATAAACAAAATAAAGATGAAGTGATTATATCGATTGCTTATTGCACTAACAAAGTTTTACTGGTTTGTATTAGCGAGTCAGGATTTGTTACAATATATAAATAAAACGTACAAGTTTTTTTCATCTGTAAAATTGTTCAAGTAATTTACGCAGAGAAAATTACGCTTATAGACTTATTTCTTTTCTGATTATAATTTTTAAATATTAACATAATATTGTAAATAAAAATCTCTGAGGCCGGATATAAACTGTTTTTTTTGATAAACTATACACTATATTGAGTCATCAATATCAATGAAGCATATGAAATTTCATATATACAATATGTGTAGAATATACATACATATATATATATATATAT